>JABVXS010000120.1:0-51951 GCA_013365335.1 Madathamugadia hiepei
TCAATCAATCAATCAATCAATCAATCAATCAATCAATCAATCAATCAATCGATCGATCAAACGATCAATCAATCAATCAATCAATCAATCAATCAATCAATCAATAGTCAAATTCGTCCGGTAAGAAAAATGAAATTAACATGCACTTGAAATTACTGAAAATTAATAGGAAATTGGAATTGTGAAATTTTCAAAATTTTTATAAGTAAAATATTTCTAATTAAACTATTGCTATACAACTTGAATAATTGTGACAAATCAGCAATTTAGTTAAAATAATAATGATTTTAATGAATTTAAAAAAAAATAAAATTTTAATTTTTCACATAATTTAAATCAAAAATTTCAATCAAAAATGGACGGAAAAAATTTTTCCGTCCATTTTTTTTCAATCTCCAATATATTTGATAAAATGCTTGAAGTAGAAAAAATAAAATAAAAATTTTTTTTTAGAAATTATAAAAAAAAATTTTATTTTTGAACGAATTTTTATGAAGCTAAATAGTTGGTTGGTTTAGTTTGGTCATGCATGTTTGATGGTTGTAAAATTGAAATGATTAAAAATATTTGATCAAAATGAAACAATAACGAATTGAGTAATTAGGGAAAGAAACAAATTAATTTTTCCATCCTTCATCAGCGCTTTTTTTTCGTTTCAATTTTCCTAAACAATTTTTGTTTGCTACGTGTCACGATAGATCGATCCTACGCCCTCAGAATTTTGACGCGCCTAACTAAAAAGAAAGTAAGGTTGTCTCACGTATTTTAGCTTTAGTCTTGTTTTAAATCTCTAGTTGGTTAGTTTGGATATTTGCATCGATCGTAAGCGGTCGCTTTCCGACGACAGACCTTAGCGACGGGTGGGTCAGGCAAATCTAGTCGCAGTGGCATGAAAGCTAGGGCGTACTCCAACGATGACGTCCATAAGCCAGAAACCCTTACTCATCATGATCCTCATATACCAGGTTTTGTCCATGCACGTCATCGTTGGAGTACGCCCAACAATAGCGGACCCTAGAACCACGTGGGATAAACGCTAAGAAGAAGAAGAAGATACATCCAATGACCGATGAAGTCTGAAGACCCATCATGCCGTAGCTATATAACTAAAAAGCGGAATTTTCTTAAGTGGAAGAACAAAATTTGCATACTTTTCACGATTTAAACAAGTGATTATGTTTGAGAAAGTATTCTTATACACTTTTGCAGTGATCGGTCAGTGTTATGTACATTGCAGTCACAACAGATGCATAGGTCCGGAAAGCAGTAAGACATTTCTTCCTGATTTAATTGGTCAGCTTATCTTTGCATGTCATGGCTCCTCATTCCCCAACGACCTGTCGATTGTAAAAGGATGGAGATCATTATTTCAGAAATGCTGGTCGAAATTGAACAAACTGTGGGTTTCCTAGCTTCATTCTTGTATGGAACGATTCCTCGTCGGTATATAGCTTCGAAAATTCTGCTATTAAATTTCAACTACTTCTTCCCTTTACTTGATGCCGTGAACTGAACATTTCGAACGTTGTCGGCAAGTTCCAAGCCTTTGTGAGAAACTGTTTTCAAATATTGCAGCGGAACGGATCAAAATGAAGAGACAGAAGGAGTTAGATTTATTAGGCAAAGTTAAAAGTTTCTAGTGAAATGGCATGAATTACTTAATAAATCCTTAGCCGCATTGATACATTTGCTGAGATCTTGGCTAATCGGTTGCTGGAACGCTTGATGGACCAGTCTCGTCCATCAAAAATTTGCCATTTAGTCGTTAACGTTGCCGGAAAAAGTGATCCTCTTATCCAAGATGTAAGTCTATCAAAAAAGCTGAACTTCAGTTTCTTTTAGTTTGACTTCAAACATTTCATTCAGTGTTCTGTGGGACGTCAGTGGACAATCAAAAAAACTTGGCTAATTTTGTTCTCATAACTCAAAAGAAAGACAAGAAGAAAGCCTTCAGGCAGCCGAAGAAGCTTACATGGATTTGACAGAAATGCAGTCACTTCTTCCCAACAATTTGATAGTTGAAATACGGCATGGTTCCGTTAGTGCAGTCAATGCAGATACCGGGCAAACTAAAGCAGTCTATCCAGAACCAAAGTCTTTGTTTTTTAAAACTCAAGATAAGTTAAAGCATGAAGTTTGGAAAGTATACCTACAAAATTGATTCCTTTCTTTTCAATACTGTAGAAAACTGATGTTTCAAAAAGTGGACGTCGTTTCCGCAACCGCTCTGATCTATCGCCCATTTCGAAAATTAGTCATGCGCAAGAAACAAAAAGAAGTCCTCTGTTGCGTATCGAATATGAATACCGATGTTTGGGTGGGGAAAATAAACCGGTGAGTTTTGAGATTTTAGAGCCTGAGCTTATATTTTAATTTAAAAACTTGTAGAACTTTTCATGTTCCGCACTTTATCGAAATCGTTCAGTGTGGACGGCCATATTTTGAACTGCAACGGGATGATGCAGTTTATACAGCTCAAGCTTTTGCTGCGACTCGTTTTGGATCTACCAAGCTTAAAAGTCACCAGGTTCAGCCTATACAGCTTACATTGCTTAGTATGGGAAAATAAATACGAATAGGGGTATAACCCAAAACTAAGAAAAAAAGGCACTTAAATAGCTTACTTTGACATGAAAATCCTTTTCTTTGCCGAATAAAATCGAGCTTGAAATGTTATAATTTCAGCGTTAGGGTGTATCCAATATGTGCACTTATAATTTTCTAATTTATTCTGAATTTTAGTCAACATTACTGAAATTTTGAGGGTGTGGACGCCGGTAATGGATATCATCCGTATACAACACCGTCACTATACGCGTATCTCCAGTTGCTAATTTTTCTGAACGCACTGGCATGCCTAACAGTTTGGTCCGAGAAACTAGAACAGGAACTCGATAATATGAAAGATGTCAGTTTGAACAAGGTTCCTTATTTTAAAATTACACGCTTGAAAAACAGAAAAATTATACGATCTCAAAAATTTAAACCACAAATTTTACAAAGATTTAGATTCCAGGAAGCCTATATGCGCCAGCGAGAAAAAGACTTCAATTTATCGTTCGAAAAGCTATAAAAAACACAAAAAATAACAGGTACACTAAAAGTAGCTAAAATCTCGGTACATTTACATAAAGTATGCGGGCTAAAACAATAACCAATTGCATTAATTTATAAATTATAAATTCAGTCCTTATTACCAAAGTTAAATATTAAATATTAGATTCAGATCACAATAAAATGAATTCCGCTATTCAAGTAACGAAAAACAAAGGGTGAATGCAAAAAAAAAAACCAACTTTCATCAGAGAGTCACTAAAAGAAATCAGATCTTTTAATTTTTAGGAGATAAGTAAAACAGAACAACACAACGGATATAATTTTATCAAATGAAAATTCGCAAACTACTTGTCCCTTTTGAATGGAAATTTACTCGCTTTCAAGTTCAGTTATTGTTCAGATTTCTCTTTCAAATGTATTCTTTGAAAAAAATGCATTTTAGTTCGGCCCTGTTTTCCTAAAGTTACTATATTACTCATTTCTTTATCAACGTATATTTGATTTAAAAACAGAATTCCTTGGCTAAACGCTGACCGGACACAAATCCAGTGTTCACTACATGAAAAACATATCAAATTCCGTTGGGTTTTTTATAATTCGAGAAGTTCTTGCCTTCAAAACGCAGAGAACTACTAATCATCATCAGCCTCATTTCCTCCCTTTTTCTTTCCTCCTTTGTTAAACTTTGCAACAGTCGTGCGAGAACCTTCCAAGTAGGAGGGCCCGTCATATTCTAGCACTTTGCTCCTAAAAAAGCAGGTAATTTAGCACTACTCAATATGCACAAACAATACAAAAACAAAAAAAGATAATTAAAAATTTTGTATATAGAACCAAGAATAAAGAATCTTGATGAAAATACCATGAAAGCCTCCATTCAAGTGTTTCGGTCCTGAATTCATCTTTTCCACCCAAATCATTAAATCCTCGTATGTAATCAACTGTCTTTGAATCAATTATTACAGCTATTGTTGGAATAATACGGATTTTAAGTCGTGTGGTGAGAAATGGAAACTAGAAATGTATTAATAGCCATAAATGAATTTTATCAAAGCATTCAGCTCGGAGAATTAGAGTGTGGTCTTTAATAAAGCTACTGAAATCTTTAACCTTTTCAGCATTAGCAGAAATAAATCGAGTTCCTAGATGCTTTGGAGCAATTTTTTTCAGATGCTTATCGACAACTTTACACCGTTCAGTCGTAGGTAAATAGAAGTGACACACAACTTTAGCAGACCTTTTGGTAGCATTGAAGAAACTTCGTTCATCTGGAATTTCTTCATATATGCCATGACCATTCTGAAGCCACTCCTAGAAGAAATAACATAAGAGAAGTCAGCTGGCAGAGATGAAGGACAAACATTAAAAAGCCAAAACACAAAAAGCAGCGTAGTGAGACGGGTACTTTTTATACGCGGAGTGCTGTAAACTGGTAAATACCCATTACGTGTGATTGATGAGCAATATTTTTTCTTCAAATCTAGTAACTGCTCATAGAATACACGTCACTACTCAAAAATTTACCTGCTTTTGCAGCTGCTTTTTTTTCAGTTCTTCAATCCGTTTTTTTCGTATAGCTTCCAAATCGTTCTCATCCAAATTATCATATTTTTCTATTCGACGATCAACTTCTTCTTCAGCTATTGTTACTACTTTAAGTAACTGCTCACCGAGCACTTTTTCCACGGAACGGTCCATATGTCTTAAACCCGATGAATGACACCGGTACTCTGCAACCGTAAACATAAAATGCTAGACCACATTAGAAGAGCGCACAGAAAAGTTCAAGAGAGGGATAACATAGATTCCATAAAGTTCCGAAAATCTGCTGCAATGAAATAATATCAGAAAATGAAAGTCGTACTAAAAAAGCAATTTAGGTAATTTAGAGAGAGATTCTGTAGAACTACGAAGAAAGAAAACCGGAAGTCCCCAACCTACGTCCCAGACTACATAAGAATGTACCAGAGAGAGGAGAAATGAACGAAAACTGGCTAATATTCAAGTCGCCGCTTGGTCCTTCATTTCTCTTTCCACAAGTCCCCTTGTTATCCGATGGATGTTCTCCTGGAATGGTCAGGCCTTGTCAGGAGTCATCGGAGACAGGTAGTAATAACTGTTTCAATTAAACCGAGTTCATTCGTCTTCATTTTAATAACCGGACAACACGGACTCTGTAGTAATTGAAAGTCCTCATTCCATTCATAGCGCAGTATTCTCACAAAGCACCGTTTCGTTTCCTCTTTTCATCTGTTCCTAACCCAATCCAATAATTTCTTCTTTAATTTTTGTTTTTCCCACTCTGGCCATGTATGACATTTTTTCCGAACAAGCAGATAATCCGGAAGAATTGCAGCAATCGTTCCTTGCGTTGCTTCTACTAAATCTGCCTTCATGCCATATCCGTACTCATCGATTCTACATTCCAACGAAGTACCACACATACCTTCTGAGGATTTGATTGAAATGCTTTTCATCCTGTGACAAACTTATATCACGAAGTTGAGGGACAACATCTGTGCAGCCTTAAGGCTTGGTTGATGCTTTTCCTGTTTCATTTTTTATGGGAGATGTTTTTTTGTTATATTTTGCGGATGGATGAATATGTTACTAATCCTCTTTCTCCAAGTAATTAACTGTTTCCTGTGGTTATGGATTTGATGAGGTTATGTGTTGTTCTACCTATTGTCATAAAATATCTTTCTTTCGAACTCTTGTGGTCCTCGTTAGCAACTCGATTTTCATGTATTTTTTGGAATTTTCATAAATTCTCAAGTTTCAGAGTTCAGAAATATTACTGTGACCTAATTTGACACTGGCATGTCCAAGACACTCATTCAGAGAAGGAAGAATGTGAAGTGAGACAGATATTAGCATAATAAGATTTAATAGAGTGAACAAAAGTTCTTGCTTGACCAATTCCATGCAATTTTTTTCAAAAAATTCAGTTTCTGTAGCACACAAAACTTCGTTAGTCTTAATGAACGATGCAGCATTTCTAGTGTCATAAAACTTTCTCAACTTTTTATATTTAAATCGTAATCGCTAAGCTTTGTTAGTATTTACATCTTTTGAAAACTGAAATTGAAGTTTAAAGTTATTTCAAGTGGATATTTTTATCAGTTACTTTCAAAGTTGGCGTTGAAATATGTTGTGCATTTGCATTTTATGGTGACTTATTAGGAATAGCAGAATAGCACTTCAGCATTTTCAAAATGTGATGGTTATGTTTTGGAAGTAAATAAACTTCATCGAAATATGACGTCCTGGAAGTCAGCTCTGAATTAACTATTTCACCAGCAGTTAGTTCTTTCTTCAAAAGATTTTTGAATTTTCGCCACTGTAAAAAATGTGCTCTTTTTCATTTCAACGAATAGGTGTATTAAATGGAATTATTTGATGATCGCATAATTAATTTGGAAGAGAGAGGTTATGATGGCCTGAAATTTCAATTTGCGAGGGAAATGGCGGCAGTGCTGATGAAAAATATTGGTTTTGGAAGGAAAGCGAAAGTTGAAAGAAATTTCACAAATGCTGTTAAACGGAAAGTTCGATAAAGACTGTTTTCTCCAAGACCTAGGTTGTAACTTGTCACTTGTCAATTATTTTTACGAAGAAATTTTTCATTTTTTTCCATTCTGTGCATATTCCTATTCTTTGCTTCCTTCAGATAGTTGCTTAGGTACATTCTGCGATAGTTTGTTTGATCAAACTGTGTAATAGCTGCTAATGATGTAGAATTCCATTTCCTATTTCGCTTTTTATTAATTTTTTTCTGAAATGCTGTCAATAGAGATGAAATCAGGTGGTAACTGAGTGTACTGCCTGAAGTGGCATTATCAAATAGTATTGGAAGTAATCGATCAACGAAGAGATGTATTTTTTCGATTTTTTTTTTGAACATCGCCGACATTTTGAACTTAATCCTAGTCGTTTCGAAAAGACTTATTCTTATTTGTAGCTGGGAAAAAGAAAACCATTTAAGCTGGATTCTGAGACTAGTTCAATGATCAAACTTCGATACAAAGATACTGCCAAGCATGTCATTTGGCGAGATTGCACACTGCCTGAGGAATATAACCGGGGTTGTTTGGTCAGTATTTTTTTTTGCATTTCAGAAGCATTTCATTGCTCATATCAGTCATTTTTTTTTATGGGTGTTGCTTTTAAAAAACTTCGTCAATATGGAGTAATATGCTAGCCCCCACCAATTTTATTGGTTAGGTTTGCCATTTCCACTTAAACTTTTTCCTATCCTATTGTTTAATTTTTTCGTTTTATTAAACTAACCAGCTGTTATAAAGGTTGAACTTTTCAGTCCATAATTTTGGATTATTCGAAGCGGACACCGATTCGATACAACCATGCCGGTAATCATCAAATGACAGTTTTTAAGCTCAAAGATTTCAGCGCTACTGGAAAAGATTTGGAGACTGTGCCGTTTGGTTCACCGAGAACATTTCCAAGAACTAAAGTTTGTACTACATTATGACGATAATGAAGTTTTTTTTTTCTCGTTTGGATTCCTTCCCACATATTTTTAATTTTTAATTCATAGGCTAGAGTAACTAACCCAAACATTTTCATAAAAGCAGTAATTTTTCACTTTTTAATTTAGTCAGTTTATTATTTAAATTGGTTTCGAAATTTTTTTTTTAATTCGGAAGTTTTCAATAAATTTCAGTAGAATTCTTTCGTTCGAATCTTTGAATCGAAACGACTTTTTAATTTTTTTTGAAATTGGATGAATTATTTTCGTTAAAACCTAACGTATTTTTTTTTCGTAATCCTTGCTTCCGAAATTCTTTCATCTGCCAGCAAATAGTCTATGCTTCAAATTTATTGATTGTCCAATTTCTGTTTACAATTATGGTTTGAATAATTTTGCTCATTAACGGAAATTTTTCCAGCATCAAAAACAACAATTTTTTGACCCTGCCCGAACTTTGCCATCAGCATACATTTCAAAGATCAAGAAGGAAAAACAAGCTGGGCGAGCCGCATCGATGAATCCAAGAAGTGAAACCTGGGAAACTGTAGTGGATATTGAGGATGATCGAACACCTACCCCGAAGCGGACAATCAATTCGGTGAGACGTTCCGAATCTAGTGACGAAAATGAATCGATTGTTAACTTGACAGCCCCACTGGTAGGTGAATCTGGTTTTTGTGAGGGTGATGTTCCTGTCCATAATGATGTAGAACCTGATTTACAGATTTGGAGGTTGTAATGAGCAGTTAAATTCTCATGTATGTTTCACATAGAATTTATGGTCTTGAATTTTGTATTAATAAATTGAGGGGCACCGTATGGTTATTCAATCATGATTCGCCAAAAGTGGAATGAATTTATTGTAATTTCATCATACTATCTTCAATGTAAGGGGGACAGTTAAAATTGCCTATTGATTGACATTTTGAAGTGTGTTTTATCATAGTGTTAAAATATATAGTGCAAATAAAAAGGAGGTAGCTCGTAATGATATCAGTTGTCTTTCTGTTTCGTACTTGAAACCTTCTTTGTGAATCGTTTCTTTTCATATGTAAATATTACAGTTCTAATCATAATTTTTATTTCATGTTAAATTTGAGAACTTTATCTACTATATTTAGTCTACCAACTGTTTCATCTCATGAATAATGAATGAATTTTTTATACTGTCAGCACAGACTGTTATTGTTCACTTCACTGATTGTTGAGTTTTTCACGTTTTAAGCTTTGAGTTTTTCACGTTTTAAGCTTTTCCGTAGCACCAACTCTAATAATGATGGCTTACGAAAATATATATATCCGCGGTGAAAATTTAGGGATTTCATGTTAGAAGTCAACATAGCCGAAGTTGTTGACCGGTATCATGAAATGGGCTTAGGGAGATGATCAAAAATTAATTTTACATTGAAAGCTCAGTAATCGTCTTTTTTTGGGAAACAGTTATATAAACTTTTTTTTTTCTAATTTCTAATTGTAAAATTGTCGTAATGGTTAAATTACTATTTTTTTAATGTTAAGTCATTGTGTTTTCTTTTCAGTTAGTCCACAATACTTAGGACTGTGTGATAATACACAAAACATATTTTTAACATATTAAGCGAATAAAACACTATAATGCTTATTCTGAAAATAAATTTCCAGTAAATCTGTTAGAAACGAAATACGAAACTCGTACTTGACTGATGGATTAAATGGCAACTAAAATTGGTGCTCTGAACGTAATTTATTATTTCCATGTGACATTTTGACGAGTGATCTTCCAGTGATTACTTTCTTTTCACTGGACATTTTGTAAGTTATGTTTTGAATGCACTTCAGTGAATCATTAGTGCTGCATGAAAATTGGAGGTTAAAGCAATACTTACATATTTCATTCCTTCTCAGAAATCAAGCTAACATATCGGAATATGATTTGGAAAGGACGGTAGCGTACTTCTCCTGGATGTTGACATTCAAATATAGTCCAAGTCACCTGAGTGTTGTATTGGCAGAGCATGGAGGATTCCTGAAAGGAACAAAGAGGCCTGGTTAATAAAGAAGCTGACTAATTGGGCTTCCTTCCTCAAGTTTTTTCACTTGTTTATATTAGAAATTTCTTTTTTTTGATCTTGTTGATGTGCCTCGTCTTCGAGCAATTTCTATGATCTGTGAAGTTCATTTGCTTTGGATGCACGATAACAATGGTATTGTTTTAGCATACATTGCTGGTTGTTTGTACTTGGCGGTTGCTAGTAATGTTGCCAAGTGTGGAAAGTTTGTAGGACAGAATAATTTCTTGCAAAGGTTGGTGGTTGGTGCTTTTTTAGCGATACTTTATGCCTGCATGCTACCTTTCCAGAAGCAGTTAAACAATGACTTTTCTGTCACTTGACGACTTGAGCCGCTACAAGAATTGCCTGTTCTCAGAGAATTTTAGAAATACTGGGATCAAACCTGGAAGGCATTCTTCTACTTCTGTTAGTATTGTCCCGCTGAGATGCGGGGTCCGTTACTTTGGAGCGTTGGAGCGTTGTCTCCATACGGTAATGTGCCATGTCAGACGATAGTCCAGCAATCGTAATCTGGAAGGCATTAAGCAACCATTTTTTGTTCTGTGATACTGCGGTCAATCCAAGCAGCACTTTCCCATGACAGTTTCTTACCAACTTTTGGTCATGTACATGCCTTTCCGAATTCTAGCAAGCATACATTAACCGTAAAACGACGAGTAGAAGCCAGATGCTGATTGTAGTAAAAATGCATTTAGCAATTAACGATATATTTAGTCTTTAAATTAAAATTTTTATTTTCTTACAGAGGGAAATTTCATCATAACACTCGTCTTATTTTTTATTTGTTTCACATCAGTAATTCAGTAATTGCAGTACAATATTTCGAGTCAATTTTATGCATTTCCTATCTTTTTCATGTCATTTCTGCATCATTTTCAAAAATTGATCGTGGGCATTTCCAATTTTATTGCATGATGGTGACCTTTTAATTGACATCAGTCGCACATCATCGTAGTCGTCGACGCACCCTGCAAAACAAATGATCGGACTGGTCATTTTAGAAATTTAATGCTCCAATTTGAATATTATGTTTCAACAATTATTTTTCATAATCTAAATATTATTAATAATGGCAGTGAATATTGTTGCTACCGAAAGGGGTTTGCCTTTGAACGCGATCGAGGTCGAGAACGAGAAAGAAGACGACGAGAACGAGTGCGGCGTCGACGAGACCTAGATCGAAGAGGCTTGCTGGGTGAACTTGAACGGCGACGACGAACGCTTGAAATGCGGCGACGCCGGAGGCTACGGCTTGATCTCGATCTATATGTGCTCCGTCGTGATTTTGATCTATAGCTTGGTCTGCTCTTTCTGCTTAGTAATAGTTCCAGCAAATCAAAACCCACTGATGATGGTGAACGGGAGCGTAAGGTAGGCATAAGACGACGCCGCAGAGATAATCGTGAATTAGGTGCTATACTCCTGCGTGAAGTGCGAGGACGACTTCTGCGTCTCCCTGAGCGTGACAACGAACGTCGATAGGGCATCTTCTGTTAGTAATCCTCGTAGTCCAAAAACGTTTCACCCCTTCCGCAGTCAGTGTTCCATCAATATCGGTAAACAGACTTTAATATGAAATGAATACCACTACTCATCTTCGCTATTTAAAGACTTTCTTCCATCAATGCAAATTAGATTGCTTAACCTTTCAATTAATTATGTAAATTTGGACCGTTCTGCGTTGATTTCAAATTAATTTGTCCTAATGAAATGGCAGTGATGTTTTGAAACGTTTTGAAGCAGTTCGTTACCAGAGGCGTTGCATTTCTCAATTGTTTGGAAATTTAAAAGTTTTCGCATTTCTTTGGAAGTAGGAAATCGTAATCTTATCAAATGATTTCCATATTTAGGAAGGATTTGCGAACAATGCTTTGTTATTTCACTTAATTACACAGAATGCGCCTTGACGTGCAGATTACCAGTTGCAGGAAGCATATTTTGCTACTCGTTGGCCTCCACTGACAACAATAACTTTTGGCTCTCATATGATATGCAAATATGAAATTAATTACTATAACTCGCTACAAAGCGAACTGGACGAGTCTCCATTCCTCAAGGTGATCGGTATACATCTCACAGATCTTCGACAAGTTCAAATTGCCGCTTCTCGCACACTTGTGGAATGATGTCAGCTTGTCTTTTTCTCTTAAAATGACTACGAGATGCCGTCCGTACTGATGTGTCGTGCTTGGACATGTAGTTATACCCAATAACTGGATCAGGTGAACTTACTCTCGAACTATTACGATCCTAGCTGTTGCTCAATATATGTTCAATCGGTGTGTAGCGTTTTCTTGTCCGGAATGGACTGGATTTCTCGGTCTGTTTACTTTCTCATCTGCGTTCTCCCATTTCTCTGCTCTACTTATGTGATTTTGGTTACTCACATTGAGGATGGATGCTTATCAGGAGAGGATTGAGTACCGCGTCACATGCGGTTCGTTGCAGCTGATCAATCCTTCCCGATGCAGTGTCAGCTCCATTTACTATCTCTGATCCAAACTAACCAAAGATCAGTGAAAAAGGCAGTGTGTGTGGTATTGTCCAGTTTTTACAAAGAAAGAGAACTGGGGTCAGCCTTTTCTTTCTATACCGCTTAAATGGAATTTAGAGATACAATAGCTAGGAATGCTATACTTCTTCAGTTAGAGATCGAAGATGGAGCTGGTAGCCTGTAAGGAGAATTGATATGCCATCATTTGTTGGATGAAAATTTGTACAGTTTGCATCATAGTTAAATATGTGATGCCTTTCGATTATTTTAAAATTTATGTTTCAAAAATTTTATTTCGGAAAATTTCTTGCATCGCCGAAGTATAATTATTGTAGTATCAGTGGCGTTAAAGGGACGTGTTCAGATGGAGCTGTGAATCATTACTCGATAACATTTGCTATTTATGAAACATTTCAGCTCTGATTTAGTAAAAGGACGTTGAAACACGCTGTTGTAGAACCAGTAACAACATGATTGTAAAGGAATAGTAAGCTGCGTTTGAGTCATTCATTTTTTGTTGCTTTATGTACTATCTTATCAACTATTTCAGTTATAATTTTAAAACTGTGTTAAGTTGTTACAGAGTAGAGATATATCTGTTTGAGATGGACTTATAAGAAACTGATTAGGTAGCTAAAAAGTTCAGTAAAGTTGTTGAAAAAAGTTCTCATTTTTCTAGTCGACTAGTTCTACCGATGACAGTCGAAGAGTACCAAATTGGCCAACTCTGGTCCGTTGTCGAAGCATCCAAAGCTGAAACAGGTGGTGGTGAGGGTGTTGAAGTTTTAAAAAATGAACCTTTCAAAAATTATCCGTTGCTTGACGGACGTTACTCCTGTGGTCAATTCACGCATAAAATATATCATCTGCAAACGTATGTTTAGCTTTTGCTTCAGTAATTGTCACTCAGATCTGGATTGGTTTCTTTTCACTTGATTTGAAAATGATAGACCCTACAGCTGTGATGGAACCATCCGCAACATTCTTTAGCAAAATTTAGTTCTTACCACTGTTTGCTGAAAGTGCCTATGATTTATAATAAGTTGAAAATCTTCAACAGCTGTGCAAATTTTGAATTTTTGTATTTCTGTAATGAGAAAGTTTTCTTACGTTTTCAGGTCAATTAGATCATTCTATTTACTCCATAAATTTGCTAGTGTTTTCAGAAAAGTACCGACAATAGTACGAACATGTGCGCCAAAAGGTTCTTTAGCAGTACACGAAGAAGCGTGGAATGCCTATCCTTATTGTAAAACAGTTCTTACGGTCGGTTAGAAAAAATGAAATATAGACATAGTCATTGATCTTACCTATGCTAATTTCAAGACGTCCTCGCAAACATTTCTTTTAAGAGCAGTAGGTTAAGTTATGGTACACATTAATTTGTTATAAAAACTTTTTTGCTTTGCTGTTGCGTAGCATTACAGATACTGGATTTGGCGGTATGCTGCTTTTCCGTTGCTTTTTTGTATGTATTCAAGTTCCACTTTACATCATTAGCTATGTCAAATATAAGGCTGTAAGGATGAGCAAATTTCGTATTTCTTATTCGAAGTTGCAACCATCATAGGTGATAAATTATCATAATTCGGAAATGTTTTATTCTCAGTTGATTTAATGTTTTGCGCTTTCAGAAATATGATATTGCAGAACCCTGATTATATGAGAGATGATTTTTTCATCCATATCGAAACAATCCATTTGCCGGATCGAGGAACCACACAAAATGCACATAATTTAAGTTCAGAAGATCTTGCTAAGCGTGAAGTGATTGATCTTGATATTGCTAATGACACTTCATATTTAACTGCTAGTGTAAGCGCGGTTCTTGTTTTTTAAAATTGTTTAGTTTCTTATTGGTTCATAATGATGACTATAAAATACTTCTTGTACTTTATCATAGTATTGAGATACAGATGGACAATATCTTCCGGATTTGCTATAGTTGTCACAATTTATAGTGTCTATTTTATTTGTGTCTAAAAGGCAGTGGAGATCGATTTTTTTCGGATTTTAGTAGCATGTGCGGGTTCTTTACAGACTTCTTAGAATTGTGATTACTGTTCATAATAAGCCTTTGATGAGACTAATTCAAGAACTTGCAGGATATCAAACCGGAAACAACTCCGTCAAAATTCAAAAGCCTGAAGACGGGACGCGGTCCTTTAGTAGGAAATTGGAAGGAAACGATGGAACCGGTTATGTGTGCTTATAAACTGGTAAAGGTGCACTTTAAATGGTTCGGTCTGACGAAAATAGTCGAAAATTACGCACATCGCGTAAGTCCCTTTGCAGATTATTTCAAATATTTTTATGCTTAAATGTAATTTTTGGTCGCAGGTAGTATTCTTTTCATCCTAAAAGGTATGATGAAAATGTATTTTTATTAGCGACGAAATATTTCAAACAAATTTAAGCAGTACCCACGTCTGTTTACGAAGTTTCACCGTGAAGTGTTTTGCTGGTTGGATAATTGGTATGGTTTAACGATGGCCGATATTCGTGAAATCGAGAATAAAGCTGAAAGGGAACTAGAAGAGGTAAGTTGAAAGTGGGAATTTTAAAATGATATATTTAATTTTTTTTTTCTCCATGATAAAAGCAATTGGAGTTAATCAATTCATCACTGCATTAATCGTAAAAAATACAATCGCTTGTGTTTTCAAAGTCGTACTGGCTACCCAACTTCAATTATATGCTGGCATGTGCATAGTCATTCATAGAGCGTTTTATTGAAAAGAATATTTGCTCGTGTACAACAGGGGTTTGAATTATATGATCAGCGAAATAAAATAGTATTTTCGTAATAAAAATATAAATGACAATAAACTGTTAATCCTGGATTCCTTAATTTCATTCTGTTGTTTTCAGGCCAGAATAAACGGCCCTGTACGCGGCATGATGCCATAGAATTGAAATGTTGTCAGTAAATCGATATTCTTTCTATCAAATGACTTTTACTTGCTTCATTTATTCGCTGTGAAGTCTTTGGTATTTCTTTCAGTTTTAATTTAAAAAATATATGAAGCAGCTTTGGTGTAGCACTGAATTACTTCTGGTGATGCATGACATGAAAGAATTTGCATAAATTAAATTTAACACTTCACGGTATTTAAATTCCGGAAAATATGCTGTTAAGTTTGATTTCTTAAGAGAATTGATTTGCAATTTATCTCTTTTAACGTCACTTTCATGCATCTTATTTTTTTCCATTCTACAGCGCTATTATGTTATTCTGTTTCTTCAAATTATATGAAGGTTCTAGAAGACATAATATGTTATCGCAAAAAAAAGATTTTACGTTGAACTGATTCGTCAAGTGGTATCTGTGATCTCATACGTCGTTTTCGTCATTTTTAACAGTACTTAGATGCTTTTTTCAAAAAAAGCAAAAATGCGATTAACGGGTACCTGTCAATTTCTTAGGAAGTGTTAGACTTACATTAGAAATAACATTTGGTCAGTGATATCTCGATACTATTTGTTTTTTCTGTCTGTGGACAAGATTTTCGTGCCTGAAATATTTGATACTTCCGAACACCTCAGTCTCAAGAACGAACTTGCGCCGTTATTGAGCTTGAAAGGCAATTTCAGCTTTTTATTAGAAGCGAGTCATTATCGGAAAAAAAGACTTTGATGGTGTCGCGCAACACTTTAGTGTGTGTCAGTTTTGATCTTGTTTAATATTTGCAGTCTAACGGTAAGTTGCTTATTTGCTGTAGGGTGAATACTGTCAATTAGAGAATATTCTGTCAAGATGTTTCGGGTTTTTTACCTAATTTACTGCATATGACAGGACTTGGTTTTCGTTCTTTTTCGTTATCCATTACACTCAACTAGTTTTGTAGTGGATGTGTCCTTAGATTGGAATTAGAAATTGAAAATTGTAAAGTACAAAAAATTCACAGATTTTAGTTCACAAATCTTAGTGATGGAATGAAAATCTCTTCTACTCTGAGCCAAGAAAATATTCTTGTATCTTGGAAATACCGTATGTATCAATTGCTTTGAATCATGTTGTCTTTTGAATAGCAAGGATTTTGAACTGTTCAGCCGTATTTGATCTAAGGTGTTTAACCGATGTATAAATTATCTTTCATACCGGTTCTTATGTTGTTTTGTGAGCTTTATAACTGTTACTATTGATTATTGGTAGCTATCTATAATGACATGCTAGGAAGCTTTCTCTGTAACTTTCTCTTAGCCTTAACTGTAAAAGCTAATTATTTTTCCTTTGATTAGATGAGGATTTGGCATTGTCATGTCAAGGGTGAAAAAGCAAAATGGAGTCACCATAAGGCAGCGTTTAATTTGGGGAGTATTCTCGAGACCGCTATGAATTTCTATAATTGTATTCGTGTTACTTGCTAGCCCTTCTGCATACTTTCGTGCAGCAATGGAGAAACAATGAAAGCATTTACATAACGGCATAGAGGTTACTTGTTTTCCCGCAGAGTAAAGCATGATATTTCTTATCAGTATGGTCTGTGAAAAAATTCTTACCGGATTGATGTGTGTGGTATTCTGATTTTGTTCACTTCATCTTTTTCAGTTGGATGAACCTTTTCGAAATAAATTTATATAACTGCGTGAAGATGTTGTACATCGTTTGTCGTTAGATTCTTACAACTTGTACCTTATGCTGTAAATTTCATGAAATTTATGGTGAAAAAACTTGCACGTAGTCTGATTAGGTTTGTTTGAGCTGTTTTAAATTCCAGAAATAGTGGTTCGTGACACTGGATATCACTTTCATAAATATAAGTACGTTTAGAGTAGATCGTCAATTTTACTTTGTGGAATCCAGGTATTGTGTGGGAGTGCCGCAGGATAATTTCGGATTCGACAGATCAGCTTTTCCGAGACTCATGAATTTTGAGCAGCTTGTATTCCGGACTTGAAATTCAAATGGAAGGAGATATAGATGCTGAGTTGCTCCAAATTTGCTGGACACCTCTAGGCTTTAAATTGAGTGAAAGGCATTGTGCTGCTAAATTTTATGCCAAGGTATTTTTTGATTTCTATCAACAAATGCTAAGCTTCGTTCATACTTCCACGATGTGGGGTCTTTTTATTATTCATTCATTTTACTCCTCAAATGCTTCGATACTACTGGGTGACAGTAAAGATAAAGTGACGATTCATTTTAGGAAAAGTGCCGTGCAATTTTGTATGAATTGATTGGAATCGTAAAACGATAGTTTTTTTGTTGGTTCCTAGAGACAAAATTATTCTTTAGTGAGTGGTATTTTTTCATAGCTTCTTTCGCGTTAACCAAACAACTGCAGGAAGGAATAACCTTCCTTTTTTCATTTAAGGCTGGGCAGTTGCACACAATGCTGACTGATTATGAGCGCATATACCACGAGACCGCTGATTTTATGAAAAAGTTTTCCTCGCTGAATACCAAGTTAGGTGGGCCAGAAAAAACGTTGTTAGAAAAAGTACGCGAAATGTTCGTGCTGCCGACAACGAAAGTGTCAAATGAAAGAAAGAATGATAATACGTTGGAATTTCATCTTGAAGTTGCTGGGAAGCGAGTTCTAAAATGGCGTTTTTGCGGACAAGATTTGGGTTCTATGGCTTGTGTAACTTTTCTTAATTTGTGAAGCCATCTGTCAACTTTCCTAACATTACTTTTTGTGTTGCTGATAAGAAATCTTTATCAATTAATTTCTCTACAATGAAGCAGAGCTTTAGGAGTTTCTGTCAAATCAAATTACATCTTTGAAATTAATTAGCTCGAAGCAGTTTCCCGAAAGTTATTATCATCTAAGTATCAAAAAAATTTTTCTATTTTTCGCTGAATATTCACTTTATTAATTTCCAGGTGTTTTCGCATATAACACGGCCACTATTGAACATTTTATCCATTGTTGTTGATGAATGTGACTTGAGTTCAGTCAGGGGTTGGTTTTAATTTGTTCTCATTGATCTTCTGTGAGCGTCGATTTCAAAATACAGGTTTATAGAAGAGATATTTCTTTAGCTCCAATATCCGGCGACAGCTTCAGCGGTCTGTTTGGAAAATCTTTTGTGAAGAAACTCTATGAAACTATCGCTATAGAACCTGTAGTAGCGAGACACATTGGCAGTGCCTATCGCGATAATAAAAGTGGAGAACCTAGAACCACGGACATTGATGGCGCTAACCACACTGACAAAAGTGATGCTGATTCTCTCTCCAAAACACTGCCTCCAAGTTTAGTTTATGAGGCGATGAGTGGTACAAATCGCGACAATGAACTTGGGAAAACCCGGTCAACAAATAAGTTGTCTCCAAAAAAGCCAAGATTAAGATTTTAAATCGAAATTTGCTAGTCGAATATATGTGAAATATTTTCCGATCTTCACGTTGCATGATTTATGAACTGTTTCTACTGCAGTTCATAATCATCCATCCTAATATATTAATTGAAGACCAAGCATTTCGAACATTCCTTCACTAAATTATGTATTTATGAACTGTTGTCTGACAGCTTTGTTCATGAACTATGTATCCTGCAGTTCGGCTAAGACTCATCATCTTTCCTTTACCAGTAGCTGCAATTAAAGTACTGTAGTCAGTTCTCTCATTATAGAAGTCTTTTAGTCAGAATAAGCTTTCACAAATCGCAAAATCTGTGATCACTTGTTTTTTGATTGTTTTTATAAAATTTCGTATTTTTATGAAGTCATAGGCTATTTGCTCAAACCTTTCTGATTGTACGATACTTTCCAGCATGTTGTAATTTTTTAATGTATTTACATTTTTGTACTGTACTTTCTAGCGTGTTGTAAATTTTTTTGAACCAATTTATTAAAAATTCTTTTATTACATTTCCATTTACTTTTAATGCTCTAATTAATTGCAATTTGCGGGATTTGTTTTTTTTCATCAAAATTCGTTCGGTACAAAGTTAACTGGACAAAAATTCTGTTCGAGTAACAACGTTATACGATCATTTCGAGCTGCTTCGCATAAAAAATGACCTGTTTGGTGATCCTTACAGTATCTACCCATGGTTCAATATGCTGAAATCACGTAGGTTGTAACGTTAGAAGTTCGTAAAGCTCGCCAAAATGCAACGTAACTTACAGTTTGTTGTGCATGATCAAACAGGTAAGTGATACCATGGCCACATATACTGCTTTTCCAACCATGCTATAATGTATGATGACAACAATCGGAAGTTATTAGAGGAAGAGGGAAAAAAGTGATCGAACGATCGAACAATTAAGGCCAAAACTTTTTTAAGGAAAATGAATACTGTGTGTCAGTTGTTTCCATTATGATATTAAGAAAATTTATCAAACCAATCAAAAAAGGGAGTTCAAGCTTCGTGTAGTGCTTGTTATTATAAAAGAAATGTGTCGTACTTATCACGCACGACATATGAGAATCCCCATATTGAATGTGAAACACAGCTTTGCATTTCCGGTTTTTATTGTACTTCATTAAGATGTGTTGCCACTTCTTGATGTACAATTACAGATCATGTTAATTAAATAATAACGATGCTCTTACTTTTTCAAAAGTTTCAAAGCTTTATGCTGCTGTACTTTCATAGTTATCAGATTTTTACCTCGTAAGTTGTGCGAATACTTACTTATACAAAACACGAATAGAAAACTACTCTAAATTAGTATTGGTGATGACGGTTAAATGAAGCTTTAGTGTTTCCCATAATTCTGAAGCTTTTCAATGAAGCTATTTCGTCAATGAATTCTTAATATCGCTATGAAAGAAAATGTAACCTTTTCTGCAAAGGACATCATTTCGCTGCTATCATTAAACAGGAGTAGTCGTGCAGCATCCCCTTGCGATATTTTTATGAATGCATGCTCTACACATGAAGCTATTTCGTCCCTACAATTAGTTCTACTTGATCAAGGTTCGGAATCTTCGGAATCCTTCTGCACAATAGAAAACTTACCGCACTGTATCCATTGATAAACGTATGAATAATGCATAGTAATGGCTTGGAATATCCTTTTCTGTTTGTATTATCTGCAATGAATTACATTAATTACGACAATTAAAATTACAGTCAAGTTTGATAAATGAAGGAAGTTTCATCCAGCAAGTGCAACAGGACCCAAGCTACTGCTAACTCTGTTCATTCTGGATTACTCACAAAGTCATTTCAAAAAATGGTTGTTACCTTATGATAAGCACCTTCAATAAGCGACTGCTCCAGTTTTACCGGTGTCTTAATATAAGGATTTTTCTGTTGGACATCTTGATCGACTTGTTCCAATAACTGCAAATTTCATTCGCGTCGATTTGCATCTATTTGGTTCATGTTCCACACAAGCATTCGATGAGGCTTTTTGTAGTTCGCGAAAAATGTAGGACAATACAACAATGTCATAGACTAATTTAAAAAATTTTCCTTGTCGGCATAATCAGATTTCATTAATATCAAAATACCATATGGAAATGAGTGTGTTGATTGGTTGCTAAAAGAAACATAAGATCTAAGCCGATCATCAACCATTTATTTGGCCATTCTTCGCTTGAACTGGAATAAACATTTAATCAATCTTGGAATAACAAAGCAATAATTCATCTAACTAGCTTTTGAAAAATTTTTTCGCTTACCCATACGAACTGTAGAAATTGATTAGAACAGCGATAGCTTCACCGAATGAATCCAGATCACACCTGAGTATCGCATATAAAGCATCTATTTCGAATACATCTCCTGTGAGCCAGTTTAAGAGAAAATGAAGGATTTAATTAAACGTCATGGAACAAATTGAGATGTGAAGGGTAAACTTTCAGTAAAATTTTCATCCCATTAATTTTAATGTAGACTTACTATGAATCATAAGTAACGCTTGATGACTGAGACCACACAAAGCGTTCTCGTTGTTCATTAATTTCTGAAAAGAGCCGGTTCGTTGATGCTGGCAGGCAAATATGTGTGAAGATAAATGAACGAACACACCTTGATTCGTTTCAAACTGTTTCCAATGGTTCCCAGATTTTTCGGTTCCTTATTCCATTCTGCCAACAGTTTTCGGCATTCAATTTCCACCTGCATGAACTTGATCATAAACTATTTGTGATAACATTTTACTTGTAATGCTCGATATCTACGCGCACTTCAGTACGTGAACATGAATGAGCAAAACTCACTTCGGCACTTTTCAACACTATTTCCAGCTGCGAAAGATCGTGCTTTGCTTCTTGTCGCCATTCGTCCAACAATCGTTGATGTACAGCATCCAGTCCTGCCATCCAATTCCTAATTCCAATCTAAGGACACATCCACTACATGGTCGCATTTATGATTTTCCATCTTTGCCGCTACATTTCTTCCGACCAGTCATTTTACTGATGATTGGAAGCACTCAAGAGAGCTTCCAAAATGTTTGCCAAAAAGTGAAATTGAAAGATCTTGGACGCTGTTAGAAGATACCAATGAAGGATTAGCAAATGGAAATGAATTCCTAGTGATGATATTAGAAGGATAGTTACCGGAAGGATTCTATGGGGAAAAATGAACATCGATTAGCAAACAAGTACACAACTGAGAATGCCTCATCATTACAGCACCGTCCTACCGACCTCTCCCATCACAGAGCGTTCATCACAACCCTTCACTACTTGTCCTGTTCACATCATTGACAGTGACACTGTGACTCAGTCGATGTGGTGTGAAGCCGCCTGCCTCTGTTAATTGCTGCCGCGTGAAAGAGTGGTAGAGGATTGGGATAACGAACAGTTGGACGATGGAAGGCATTGCGAAGGGACGAAGGCCTCTGCTTCACCCCACTTGGGTCTCAGTTGGCTCGGAAGTGAGGCCTCAGCACTCCACATATACGATTTGGCCGAGTCTCGGGCACTGCATTCTTTGCTGCCTCTCCACGTACTCTTGAATACCTACCGGTTTGCTCGGCACTGAAAATAAAGTCTAAGACATTCAGTCCGAGAACTCTTCGCTTTTCCTGTCCATTCCTTCCAAGCTGAACGAATGAAGGAACGCTTCTATTTTAAATTATCCGGCAGAACAGAGTTGGCATGTTAGATGCAAAGTTTCATTTCACACTCATCGTAAAACATTTCATGATTTCAATCCTTTCAAATTTTTGCTCGTCCTCCAACAGGAAGAACAATGCGAGATTTTGGAGATGCAAGCAAGTTTCACTTGAAAATGGCATCAAACTCTGCTTCGAATTTCATTAAATTTCATTATCCTACTGCTACTCTTATCATATCACCGCTAGTACATGAAGCAGAAGAAAGGAGTAAGGATGGACTGGATGTCGAAGAATGGCTGCTAATTGATGAGTACTTTTCTTCAGCTTTCTTCGAGGAACAGCTATCATACCTATTGATTTCACATACACAGTCCGCTGGAAGCTTATTTTTAGAAGCTCATTTCCAAAAAAATGAATCGATTGTTTGTAGAGCAATCTTTATCGAAAGCAGAATACACTACTTTGTCGCCTGCTTTGTTTTTGTCTGTCATCTTGCTAGGTTCCCATCGATCGACCCAGTTTAACGACCTATTCCATTTCACTTTTCCAATTGTCAGTACTTGATGGCAAGAAAATGAAATCTCACTTTTATGAGGTTCTTTTTGCATTTTACTCCTCACTCGTGCGCACCATTTGCATCCTCCGGAAGCTAAATGTAATTATTTTCGAAAATTTTTTATGCCGCACAAATAGTAGCACAGAATTGCAGGCGTTATCAAATACCGTATTTTGAATTTGGACATTTTTCATTAGTTCAAGTGGTTCAGGCTGTGTGAATGCAAAAAAAAAAAAAAATGAATGCAATGAAGTAGATTTTTCAAGATTCGAAAAAAATTTCATTTCAGATGGTATCAGAGATATTTTAAGAGTTCACGGGGCAAAGTGTCGACGAGTTGTGGTGGAAAATTGTATGAGTTTATTTGTGATTGTGACGAATATGCCATTTACACCTTCTCAACTACCGCCAAGAGGTTTCGTTTGAACGAAAGTGTCTCATATTACATGGAAATTTTCATTGAACTTTTCATCAGGATTGGAAAATTGTGGAAATGTGTATTGACAGTTGGTGTAATGTGGTGGTTTCATCCTTTTTGAGTAGATGTGAAGTTAGATTAACTTAGACTTCTTAGTGACTCAGCCATCAAGTCTGATCTTTGGACGTAAGTGTCAATCTGATCCATCCGATAAATATTGCTTGTAACCCAAAGTATCGCATACCTGCTATCAAGCATAAAGCAAAGTTTTAATTGTGATACACTGATTTGAATTAAATGAATTCGTTCATAGCAATCCGTTTATTATCGATTTAGCTGTAAATACTGATAGTTTGGTGGTTCCAAAATCTGTTGTATCGAAACTAAAGCTGTTGTCAGAAGAAACAGCAAACAATACAGCCTGTGATATCTCGAAATGTATTGCACAAACACATTATGTCCATTCAGAAGAGAAAGAAGGAACCGCACAAATCCTGACTAAATTCATTTCGGTAAGTAAATCCATGTAGATTTTTCCAGGTGTTGCACTTATCGGATATTTCTATGAAATTATGTTGATAAGTGGAAAAGCTGAGGTATCCTGCTAATGAGTAGAGCTTCATATGAGTGTGCGCTTGTTTTCCTACCGAACTTGTTGTTTGGAAATCTTCTAATTAAGAATTCATCTGTTGGAAGCATCTTGAAAATCAAAAGTCGTTCTGTTTTATTCTTCTACTCAGCGATTTCAAGAAACAACCTTATGAATGCATAATGGTGAAGGAGCGTGCTTAAATATGCACATCAAAGTCATCTACAGTATGACGAGTCTGAGTAATGCTCATATGTAATGTCGCAGGAGATATTTTGGAACCACAGATTCCTACACCTACAAACTTGAATTTCCACTCGTATATCTTGCAAATCACCGAAGGAATCTTCTACACTTTATACAACTCCTTAACTTCTTCTTCTTAGCGTTTGTCCCACGTGGTTGTAGGGTCCGCTATTGTAGAGCGTAATCTGCACGTCACAGTTCTGTGCTTCGTCGCTAAGGTCTGTCGTCGGGAACCGACCGCTTACGATCAATGCAAATATTAACCTATATACAACTCCTTAACGTTAAAGAAAAAGTGGTTCCAGGCATTCATTCTTGTAGCCTTCTGAACACTATTCCAGAGCCTTCCAATATCTATTGCGTTTATCCCAACTGTTTAGCGGAAAAAATTATTGTGATGTGTTTCAACTAAAAAGTGGCTTTTCTAAACTTCATCAAATCAAAAAAAATATATGAAAAGTGAAACGACGAATTGTGTGAAGCTTTGAGCGGGTAATTAAACAAAAAGAGTGACTGAACAATTAGTGAGAACACAAGTTTAACGTGTGCAAGGTAGTTATGGATAATAGGCATATATATGTATAGCATCGTAATTGATACATTTCTTTGATATCTTCATTGCCTTCTTTTGGCTTGTTCATCCTGTATATTGCATCCTTGACGTATTGGCCTTTTAACTACCTCATTGGGATTTTCGATCAGATATAATTGATTTTAGAAAGCTGAACTCATCGGGATCGAAAGCATGATTAATGAAATTTGTGCGCATCGAATAACAGCAGCAATTCGGGAACGAGATGATATGTGGCATCGGCATGAATCTGCTCAAATATCTTTTTTGCAAAATGAGAATTCGCAAATGTTGACTGGACTACACGCCGAAATTGAAAGACTTCACCATCATTTAAGAGGTTGTGATAAAATACATTCCAATGTGAGTTATTACAAAAATGAGTTGGGAAGAGTGAAGCTTGAAAAAGCGTTGATAATTCGATGTTCACTCTTTCTTCAATGTCGAATGTCGACTACACTTCACAGTGATTTTACTCGCTACACAAAGCTATGGTAACCATCTGATTGGTAAAAGAAAGCCTAGACAGTTAGGTTTTTTTTTTTGAATGGTCGAATTGTCTGCGAAATGATTTCATTTTGTCTCATTGGAATGTGTCAGCTACCACTTAATTTAGCGTTACTTTTCATCCAGTATTTCAGTACTTTGTGCAACACTCGGCAAAGTTGTTAGAACCGAAAACAAATGAATAGCATCTTTCTGTCAGTCTTCTGCAAACACTCCAAATTATATTGACCTGAATGGTCTCATTCATTAGACAGCAGTATCATACAGCGATAGGGCACTAATTCACTATTTGTGGTCACTGAACCTCACATTATCCTATGTATACATTATTTCCGATCGTTCCGAGGGTCTACAAATTGTTGTGGTTTATGAAGTCTCGAGCTTCAAAATTACTCTTCCTTCAATTCTTCGAAAATAAGTAGAGTTTATATTCAGATTTTCGATTCAGTGTCCAGAATTTGAAAATATTCAGTTTTCAGAATTGAAACTAATGCTCATTCTTCTCTATTTCATCATGAGTAATTTTATAAAAAGCTGCGATATGTTAAAAGAGACTCCAAAGGGGACATGGCATTGCTCTTATGAGTTTGAAAAATTGGCCTGTTCACCAAACTTAGTTCTGACCTTTCAGCACTGAGCTAAACCATTTTCATCCATTGCAGATCTCTATCATAGGATTTATGTGAGAAATTCATTTGACAACAACATGATGCTCAAAAATAGCAATGAACAACTTCGAAAAAGGTAGTTTTATTTTCCGAAACTATCAGAAAGGAAGCATCAGAAGTGTTTTCAAAACTTTAACCCTACTGATTGATGAAATGGCCCTTCCTCATGGCTAATTCTTCCACTCATTCCTTAACTAAAATCCTCAGTTATGTTTGCAATTAAATGTTAGAGATTTTAGAAGAAAGAAACATTTGCTACTTGAAGATAACAGCAATGTTCAATTTTCTGTTACTCCAACACTTGCTTTGTTAATCAAATAATTCAACTACCTTTTTCTTGCTGTCCACTACCCTGTAATTGGGAAATGATCCTTCACAAGTATTTCTTGCGATAGATATCCTGCTCCTCGAGATGATGGAACTGTTGTTGTTAAAAATGTTGGCTTAGTCTGCTACGAATTGTCGAATAATTGATGAGTGATATCTGGATATAGATATCAGTAATGCCTATCTTCCAATAGATAATGATACTTTTTCGTTGTGAAACGAACGTAAGAATATATGCAGATATCGCTGTGTAACGTGCGTAAGCGAAAATTGCTGTAGAGAGCTAGATTGTCGCTGTGTAGCGAGAGCAAGCGAGAACCTCAAACTTGGGTAACCAAACCTTTATCAACATAATTATTACATATTGCAACAAACGTGATAATGTGAAACGCATTTAGATCGCGTACAACAAAACACAATTTAATAAGGAAAGACAATCCTGACAAAACCAAACGTTAAGTAACTGATGTAAATAAAATGAGGATATCTGTTGCAAGAAAGCTCATACAAAGAAATGATGAAATAATTTGGTTAATTTGTTCCATCCTTTGAGGTGGGAGGAACAAAGGTTACATTGTCCATGGATATGGTGAGATAGATGCTTGCGCTTGTGGATGATGGTCATCGCTTAAGAGAATAAAGGATTGAGGGGATGATAAGTCGCGACAAAGGAATGATGAAATTGATGTGGCAAACTGCACACCTTTAAGGGCGGGAGGTTGAAAGATACATTTTGAATGGACATATACGGGTGTTGGTTACGTGGGAATTGGATAATGTTTACCTATTGACGTGTAAAAAAGGAAATGAATCATCCAATGTTTTTTCTTCCGCGTTTCACAACAGTTGTTGTATATGAATAATTCGGTTTGTCATTTTTCTTTCCTTTCTTCTCCTCAAATTGCGAGACTTGAACAAAACGATCGAGTTAGTGTACATTAAGTATTTTAATAATCTTTCTTCCTTGCCCTGTTTACTTCATTTACAAGCAGTGGCACACGCAATCTTGAAATAGAATTTACTGACTTGGTAGTGAAGATCGGATTGCAGTCTAGAGAAAACGGAACGGAATGCGGAGAGGTTGAGTCAGGAGTTGGACAATTGCGTGGAAAAATTTAGAAAACTGAAACTAGAAACAAATGAAACCATTAAAACGCTGAGAAATCAAATCGCTTACCAGGTAAGGTATTGATTTCATCATTTACAAGTCCATTATCATCATTGTCATACTCCAACATTCATAAGTATTCGCATCATAAGATTGCTGTAATGGAAAATGCATCTTGTGGTCACTAAATATATCCGATATCTTATGCGTACCAAGTGAACTGCCTTTGTGTAAATTTATAGAAACAAGTGGAAGGCTTGATAGAGTTAAAAATAGTTTTGTAGAAATTTTTGACCTGAAACTTTTATTTTAACCTGGGAAGTTGTTTGATCACTTTGACATATTCCTTGGATCCGTCAGGAACGCAATGACTTGATTAATGGATTTCCAGTTGGAAAGAATTTGTCATTTCGAATAAAAATAATCTATGTTCATATTTTCAAGTGTTTTGTTTATTTAAAATGCTGAAGTTATGAATGAAATGTGCAGGGTAGCAAAATTCGACGGCTAGTCAACGAACTCCGTGAAAGGACAGCACAAATGGATGAATTAATGGCTCAGGTAATGGTGCTTCATCTTTTTTCTGTTCGCTCAAGTGGAATTTGACACGCAAATCTTGATATGGTATCAAAGTGTAAACATGACTTCTTTAACTTTAAAAAGTAGATCTTAACTCTACATAATCACTTTCAAGTGACATTTAGTTATGACCTTTAACTTCTCACCGACCCATGACTCCATAACAAGTATCCTTTACGACTTTATTTCGATTTCTGTGAGCACAGCCTTCATTTTCCTTGAAAATCCAAAATATTTTATTTTCAAAAGTTATAAATTGATTTAAAGCAGGCTACTACTGAAAATGATCTTCCTGCTGGATGTCGTTTTCAGTCATCAAAAACCGTTCGCTGGAATTCAGCTCCCGCATCATTTTTTGGCAAAAAAGGCAATAACTTGCCATATACGGGTCTGGTCTATAATGCTTCCATAACTTATCCGGGAGGACGACCACATGTTGTCACACAAAAGTACAGTCACACATCTGCGTAAGTCTACCTCGGTTGTTAGTTCTTCAATTTTGCCGCGCCACAACTTGTTTCAGACCTAAACACAGAATTGTCGATGCGCTTGGAAGTTGACTCCAGCAAGTTTATTGCTGGTAATGAATTTCAGGTTACGTACACGTCATCTACCGTCGTTATATTCAAAACAGTGCAGCATGACACCGCCGGAACACAGCACCGAGGAGACACAATTACATGATCGAACATCGCTTACCTGTTCATTACTTGAAATTCGAAATTTTTTAATTGCAAACAGCACTGCTTCATCAAACTCCATGAATTCTAAAATTTCGACTTTGATGAATAGATCGATGGAAAATACAATATAGTGGACATCTACTCAGGAAAATCTTTTTAAAAGGAAGATAATAAGGACTGTACAGTGTGATCCATCATTCCATGCCTATTTCACTGTTCAAAATATGCTGTCAAATTCTATGCCTAAGTTATAAAACGTGATAGCTTCACTTGCTTCAAGTTCATTTTGTAGATGAAGAAAAAGAACCCATGAAGTGTAGGCATACATCGATGAACGAAGAGCAAGACTCGGATTCAAACAATTTTTTTCATCAAAGATGAAGCGAAGACTGTTTTCACAATAACCTGAGTAGATCAAAGTGGTTGCCTTTTCCTTTTTAAACTGTAATCTGGACTATTAATGGTAAAAAATATTCCTATGTGAGTGGTGGAATCCATTGATGACTCCATTGTTGGTTGAAATCTTTATTTTCAAGGAATTCAGAGTCTTGTGGTGGCCTCTGTTGCGAATAAAAAACCCAAGACGATCTCTTGCGGAATTCCGAAATAATGTCGTACAATATTTCTATATAATTGTAAGATTCTTCATAGTTCCTAATTTGGAGATCCAATGCCGATGAATGGTGATGTGGAACAAGTATATATCAGAATCTCTTCACCTTACATTGTTAAGCTAACTGGAGTTAAATTTTAGCACCACACCCTCTTGGTATATACCAAAATTTACTTATTGCAATGGGTAGGACATTGCTGTCTTTCTAATGGAAAAGCAAGTTGTTGTCATCAGAGACGACGGACACTTCGCCACGAACTGTTCCCTTTTCGAGTTTTTTTTCTCCACACGACGAATACATCGCGTATCGCTATTACCTGGTTGTAGTGCTATTGTATTCAAGTAAATCTTGTCATCTTTTATTCCAATCAACTCTATGAGAACATTTTCACAACAGTCTCTGATGATAAAAACGGTAAGAACCCCTGAAGAACGATGATGCATATCTTGGTGAAAGGCTAATTTCTAACCCTTATCTCATTATATACTTTGTTGCAAAACTCAGTACCATATAAAATAGAAAATATCAAGATAACTGAAGTGTTCTCTATTACACAGCCTTCTGAGATAAATTTAAAAGTGAAAAAGTTGTGGTATGATTACTTATTTAAGCGTAGAGAGATCAAATTCAATTGTCTAAAGTCACTTATTACATAGTGTGCACCTTAACTGCCATCGTTTAAAAAAGATGTTAAACGTCATTATATGAGATCACCGGCAAATTGTAAAAGATTCCATCAATTTTGAATAATGTAAAATGTAAACCACATGTGGATATCTTCATGGTAACGAGTTAAAGGCTGAAGGATTCATTTGTAAGAAACTAAATCAAAGAGCGATCGTCTCGTACGATTCTCTTCTACTGCACTACCACAATAATTTAGCCTCTTTCAAGTAAACCTTTAATTCTTTAAAACAATAACCACTGCAAATCAGCGAAAGGACTTCATTGTCAAGTTCCTCCCACCAAAACATTTGAAAACGAGTGATGAATTGGAAATACCCTGCAAAGTCAGATCCCTCGCTGCAGTCTCACTTATTGAGTTTCAAATTGAAAAATGTTTAAATCACTGTCAGCATTCACAGCATTAAAAAACATCGGAAGAACAGCACTGATGAATGAGAAGCGTATTTCAAATGAACTATATACAAGCTTGAGCATTATAAATCCTAACATCGTAATGCCTCCCCAGTTTAACAAAATTCGACTTTTGTTGTATTTCGAATCAGACCATTGTGCAACACCTTATTTTCCGGATGATACAGGTATTAAAAACAAATTTGCAGCTATACAAACACAAATAAACCCTACATGTTATCGAACGAAAAGGATACCCCTGCAATAAACACAAATTTTGTGTCCCCAGCAATGAACACCACGAATTTTGTGATCCACAGATTACGGCAAGTTAAACTTTACCGAATTAGCAGTAAAAATTTTGAATTTAAATTGGCACTAAAAATGCATTCGAGTTAAAACTCTTTAGCATGAAACCTCAAACATATAGAATTTCTCGTGAAATAAGCAGTTTTACCAGCAGCAATTGGTAAACCACCATTTAGTGGATTTTGTAAATCTGAGAATAATGACAAAATGACTCTCTATTTCCATTCCACAAGTGATGTTTCGTCTTTATTTCACTGCATAAATTGCACATTTTTTTGTAAAAACTGGGATATTCGCAAAAAAACTTCGAATTTAGCTGAAGGAAAAAAAAACCGGGACACCCTGCAAAATAAAATTATGTACAATACATAGAGACTAGACTAATGATGCAGCATTATAAGAAAAAGAACAAGTTGCAAAATAAACTGGCAAAAACATATGGTATCATTTCTGGCTAGTTCTAACTTAATTAAAAACATAGAAATCCGAATACACACTGTAATAAACAAAAATATAAAAATTAATTTTTTTACTCTTAAATTCAAATTTGCACCAAAGGCATTGCGGAATTTTCACGAAAATCTTGCTGCGAACTGACTACCGCATTCAGCCACTGCGTCCTTAAAGTAGCTTCGCGAAATGCGACACAATAACCCATATGTTTTGATTTGTACTTGACATCTTTTGGTAATATAAATGTGAGAGTATGCGGATATGGTGGTTTACGACTGCTTTCATGTCCAAGGTACCATAGCATATCGTCCGTACACCATTCACTGACTTTTTTTAAACCCTGCAAAGACTGAATTTCATCATACAGAAAGAGTTTGTCATATCAATCGTAGAGCCAAAAGCTTGAAATGCCTGTGTTCACTTCATTATCCATTATCTAGTTAAGTTTTTCCCAACCTTACTCAATGAAAACGCTAATTTCCAGCACGTTTAAATTGCAATTAACGTGATAAATGGGTTGAAAATTGGAATAAGCTAAACAAGGTGATATTTATTCTCCCATGAAATTTACGGCATTAATGGAAATCAATATTTGATAAGGACAGGAATGTTTGCGCACCTTACTGTAGTAAGCAACTAGTCCGTTCTGTAATTTTAGGTGACCAATATTGAACGATTTCGCTCCCTGCTCTGCTATTCGCACATCGTCGGCAAATGGATAAGAAAGATGAAAAGAAAAGATGACCGTTGTTTACTTTAGTACTACAAATTTAGTTTTAAATTAAAAGAAATAAAGGCCTGAAATCACGGAGTTATCCAATTATTTGTCACAGCAAGCCAAAAGTCAAAAACGCATCAGTTTTTAGGATCAAAATGATCCTAAACGCATCCTATACCCAAACACTGTTTCATTTTTTCAATTTTAGATACGAAGAATTTACCTGCAAAAGCCCTGAGTGCATTATATTAGTTCAAATTTTGCCCTTATATATAAGCTCAAGCCAATTAAAATGTGATCAAGATTCATTTACATAGCTTACTTACAGTTCCAAATAGAAATCAAAACTTCAAATATCAACTCGGTTTATTATTTTTGGAACCTAACTTGCACAAACACAAAACTTGAACTGCTCACATATTTTCCTTTTATAAATTCTAACAAAAATATGGTAAAATGATTAACTGCATAATGAATATTAAGAATTTATAAAACAAAACAGAATCCAAATGATTTAAAAGCAAACTAAACTGAATCATTAAAAATTAACCCGAAATGAATAAGGAATGGGATCCCTCTTAAACAAAAGAAAGCATTCAGCCGGTTCCCAGTCAAGCCATCTCCCAGTAACCATTGAGCTCATTTTTTCGGATGGATTCACTCGCCTTTCCAGTTGACCACACTTTATTTCCTAAATAATATTTTCACAAAAGTCAATGATAAATAAAACTTTCAAAAAACCTTGATGAAGAGAAACAAGTAGTGATAGTTGATAGTCAGTAGCCTCATACCTCAAACAGTGCAAAACTGCTCAAATCGGCCTCATTACGAACAGCTGGCCTGTTTTTAGCTGCATCACAAACCTGCAATCATAATCATCCATATAATAAGCTAAACCAAAATAAAAATTTCGCGGCTAGTTTTAGCCATATTAATTTAAACAGTAATATATAATACATAATTATATACTATAGCAGTATAATAAGCTCACTTGCTCTGCATTCGAAGATGACTGCACATTGAAAGTATGATTATCCTTCTCAAGAATATGCACAGAAACAAGGAAACCATCAGCACGGACCTGAAACCCTATGCAAAACTTAGGTTTTATTAAAACTGAAATTTAGAAACAAACAAATTTTGAAAAATAGCCACAAAACCTTTATCTGATTTGATTTCTCCTGCAACATGTTTATTTTTGATTTTATAATCATTTCACGAGCTGAAATACGGAATATGGACGCGTAATATGTGAGAAGATCCTTGACAAGATTCACTTGTTGTACCGTGGCAGTAAAACTGTTATCTACTCGATTATCCTAAAGACTATTTTACATCATCAAAAAATTAGTTCAAAAATATCACACGATGAAATCAGAAGAGATGTGTGATTTAAAAATAATACACAGCAGAAAATCCCAAGATGAGGAAGTAGGAACAACTATCTCAGAGATTAGTAGTGGTGATCTAAACAAATTGTTTTCAAACAAAATTTAACGTAATACGCTACTTCCGAATGATCAATATCACAAAATGTGTTGGGTAAACAATAACCATAACATGACATGAGCTAAACAACCACATAGTTTGTAAATAAACCAAAACAGAAATCAACTGAGCCATAAAGCAAACCTGTTCAACTGAAAATAACGTTGGCCCAAAAATTTTCGCAACATTTTCGACAGTTGCTAAATTTACATACGCTAGTTCCGTAACATCTTTTAAATGGTCAAGAATGCGTCTCAATGTTTGAATGCGTATTCGTGGCAAACCCATCAAAATTTCACGATATTCGTCCAACCTAGCTGGATCTGAAAAATAATCAAAATCACGGCTCAAATGAGAAAATTATGAATCCCACCTTTTATGCTAGAAACAGCAAAAAGTCGATGCTGAATGTGATATGGAACAAGCGGAGAATCAAGCTGTCTGAAAAACGATCGGAGAACATCGGCAACTACATTAATCATATCACCTGAGCCAGGCAACAAATGCACATTTACAGGGTCTGAAATTATAACGCATGTTACTGACTTGTTGTATCACTTTTGGATTACGGAAAAAGCAAAGAGAAATGCTAAGTATTAAAAGTAATGCAGCAGAAAATAATTAAAACTGATATATCTGAAAATTTTTTTAGGCACAAAATTGAACGAAACCTATAACATTTTACCCTTTCTTAATTCAGCTAAAAGCGAACGAACTTCAACAATGGGACCATTCCGACGATACAAACCGGACTGAAGAAGACCATAAGTAGAAATGAACTTTATACACCTGGAAAACACAACGTGATTTGTTGTCATGAAAATGTAATAAGCGGAAATGGCAAGTAAGCAAATTTGACTCAACTGTATGTTGAAAATATTTTTTTAGGTCACAATTTATGCTGATAATTCATTCGTTCCTTTTCTTATTGGAATTAGAGATTTATCTGACACCAAACCACATTATACAATCTTTATGAGAATAGGCTCACTTATCAACGATTACAGGAACATCATCTGATGTTAGCTTCGAGTCTTCCAATCGATAACCACTACATTCCATTTGATGATGCAGTAAATCAATCCATGTTGAAGTAGCCCAGTCAGATTCAGTTTGCACAAATAAAGAACTATAAACAAGTCTGTAAACAACAACGTCCGACTTCTTCTGCTCATGGTTTTCCCTATATTTGAGAAAACAGAACTAAAATAATATAAAATTTAAAACAGCTTCAAACTACTTATTTAAAAAAAAGACAAACCCTCCCTCCTGTAGCAAAAGAAATGGCCCTTTCGTTGAGCCAACGATCGATGCACACCAATCAACTTTGTTCAGTGTGCTTTTCATCCCAATAAATTTACGTACATCAAGTTCAAACAACATGGAACAGCTATCCAATGTGTAATATAACATATGCTGTAATTTCAATTTCACCGAAAAATTTGAAAATTAATAGAGAAATAAATCCTGGATAGAACTACATTAATGTCAATGCACTTTCACTCATCCTGGCTTAAGGCAGAAGTTTGCTAACTTCATCAAGAAACATCCAACCGCTTGACCAGGCGCAAACTGTTCCTTGGCGTATCCATACGCTGCCTCCTGCACTCAGACTTCTTACACTGTACAGCAGCAATTCACTCTTCGGCATGACGCACTGCAAACTTACAATGAGTGCTCGCATATTTGGGATTCGGACATGGCAACTTCTACTGGATCAAAAAGGAAACAAAAAAAACCACGTACTTTAACAATATTAGAAATCCAGTTTTTCACTTCGGTAACCATTTTAAGCTGAAGATTTGCCCAATGACCGCACAAAAAATTTTCCCGAATATGTAACTCAACCGCACCATTTGCCGGGTTTTTTCCAATATAGAGAGTGTTTTTCAGATAGTAGGGACCAACAACGGGATTGCTATCCTGAAACAAGATTGAAAATTGAGCAAGGATGATTTCCTATTACGTGAATTACAAATAAAATCCCGATAGACTAATCAAGGATTGGAAAAGTGGAAAAAATTAATACTGGCTGAAGATGTGTCAAAAAACTCCTAGCTAATTCTTAAATTACCAATTTTTCTTGCTGGAGCATATCGTAAGTACTTCAGGTTAGGTTGTTGGTATTAAAAATTCCTACTGACCATTCAAAATAAAAGCTCAATTTCTCGGCAAGTTTTCTGCTTTACGTTTTGGTTACTGTTTTTTTTTCCCATACTTCTGTGGATAGCTTTCCATATATCGTGTGTCTGGACGTGGGTACGTGTATGTGTACATGTTTCACTCAATAACGAGAACCATGATTTATCGTCCAATAATTTTAATTTATTTGCACATATTTATAATTTTGATATGTTCTGCTCATCTCACCATCAAATCCTTGTCATTTGTAGTCCAGCCAGTCAGAGTACCTTTCTCGACAATGATCCACAGTTTACCGTAATCTTTCCTACAAACAATAACTTCAGCCCATGTCGATAACAACAAGTCATCTCCCGAAACGTCTAAATCATCTATCGTCTTGTTTCCTTTTCGAGAATGTGCGATCATAGTTTTTGAATTTCCAAGACTGACCGCACCTGAACATTTGTCGGAAAAAACGAAACTTCTAGCAAACCTGAAAAGAACCAGAATTAGAATAACAACTACAAGCACTAATAACACGAATAATCACTTGAGTGACATCTCACCCCACGACCTGTCAAAACCTGATTAGCGTATTAATTTCTGTAAACAATCAATTTGACAGAAGATTCTTTCCAACTGTTACGGTGTACGAACATTTGCATATAACTCACTACGAAAGTCAAAACCTTTAAAAAAAATTACCCATTATTGGAAGAAACACCACTCTGGAGTAATTCCACCATCCTTGAATATGCTTCAAGACCGATATACCCTGAGTTCCATAAGCCTTTCCGTGGAACAAGTTCTGGATCAACGATTGTCGAAATATTGCCATGACTTTTATTTGCAGCACTCGAAATACTGCTACTTCCCGGTCTTTCAATTATGGAAGAGAAATCATGTTGTGCTACTAAATTGACATTAACTGAGAAATCCTTCTGTTTATCTACCGATCGTACTGTGGAAGCTGTACTTCCAGAAACTGCTGAATCCAACATTTTCGCAATCCTCGCAACACGACCTCCTTCTACACCCTCTGAGCTGAAGATTTTATCAGCCTTACTTCTAAAGCAGCCAGTGCTTTGAATACTTAATGAAGCAGATCTTGTAATATCCGTTCGAACTGTTTTTCTGATGGCCGACAAAGATTTGGCACGACGAAGACTTCTTGGTGATAAATTTTGAACTGGCAGAACATGATGCATCCAAGGATATCGTATCCACCTAGCTGAGTTTGGCGAGGTGGCAACAGAGTTCAAAATAAGTTCTGGTTTCAAGGTGCGACTTGGTACCTGCGGTTTTCGGTCGGTTAAACTAGTCCGCGGTGCAGGAGTTGACCGATCCAGAATTGGTACCATATTATAATTTCAGATACTGTGCACACAACCGAAAAACATTTGCATAACCATCAAATTCCTGAAGAAATTCTATTTTCGATAACAAAAATAAATTGAGTGAAAATCGCGACGAAATTTAATACAGGTGGAAGCGAGCAGTTCATGACTTAGTTTCAGGGCGGAAAAAACATTGCACATCATTTCAAGAAGAATCTGTCCTGTTCTTTATGTTAGCTCAGCGAGCTGAAGACCAAACAAATGCAGTCTTGAGCCTAATTTTACAATTTTGAAAGGGACAAATAAACGACTTAAAATTAAAAAAAAAGCACATTGCCGAATATGGTCTCGAATACAGAAATTCAAGTCGAATTTATCGGGTCCACACTTTCTTATTCACATTTAAAGTCACAGAAATGTCAGCTCTCTGCACTGATATTTCGAATCACTGAAAATTTAAAATGGCTAAGAAATGCTAGCGAAGGCTGAATTCCATGTAAAACAGAAACCAATAAAACCGAGAAAAAGGATCGATAGAAACTAGGAAGTAAAAATCAGTCGATGCTTCCTTCATTCATTTAAGGCACATAGAAAAAATATGAAAAAGAATAAATTAAATATCATTCGAACTACATAAAGAATCGGTTTGAATGGCTGCCAGCCATGATATTTTAAAATCCGTACCCGAAAATAATACAAAATTGTATCTCACTCACTCATTAAAAGTAACAAATAATGTGAATAAATAAGTACAGAAATCCAAGGGTTCATTAGATGATATCAGTAAAAAGGAAAGAATTTTTATTCGAATAAACACATTCCACTGAGCCTAAGTTTCAAAACAAAAATCAAAAAGGAGTCTTTCTTCATTGCATTAAATTAATAAATGAGACTGGTTTAACCTTGTGCAAAGAATAATAACACTACGATATTTGCGATGTGCTAGCTAGTAGGAAAAGCAGAGCAGCAGCAACAAGTGTATTTATTTGCATAAAAAGTTCTTTATCTAAGTATAAAATACAATACCATGAAAGTTTTGTAAAGCAACAAGATAATTCAACTGTTTCAGCTGAATAGTTTAATAAAAAGAACAAAAAAACAAACCAGTTCTTCATTCAGGCATTTGGAATGTAAAATAAGATCTGCAGTTGAATTAATAAAGTAATAAAAACAAAAAAACAATTTAATAACTTTATGGCTTTTCCCGATTCATAAATTTACTTCCCTATTTTCCCAAAAACTTATGGTAGATTTAAGTGACCTACCCGTTACTCAAATGCCTCCTCCCTCCTTTTTTGCATACATCAGAGTACACTGAACCGAAAATGGAGCTGCGATTTTCCTAACCGACATAAGTATATACATTTTTTGAAAACTCCTGAAAGGAAAGGGATACCTGTTTTTCTAAAGGGGAAATCTGCCACAGTTTATAATCAGTTTCGAAATGCAAATATATTATCACTTTGTTTAATCAACCTCTTCTAAAACATGGCTAAATTTTTTCCCCAATAACTCTTTTTCACGAAGCATTTCTTCTGTGAGCAGTGAAATTCCCAGTTGATGCTCTTTAGTGAAAGATTGCGCCATCAATGGAAACCATCTAAAAATATAACACTGGCCAATTAATATATAAAAATAATTTCAAAACAATAACTCATAAAAATTTCTAACGAATATACCATCAGCAGTACAGTTCACCAATGTTAGCGAGAAATATTCTAAAACCATACTTTCTTGCTATTGTGGCAGCTTCCTCTATGCTGAGGTTAACATTGCCAGGTGTTGTATATTCCTGAATCCAACGAGGAAGCTTGCCCATTTTGTCTTTCCGTGAAAATCGCTAAATTATAATTTTATGGATGCCTTTCAACAGGTTATTGAAAATTGAGGAAGAACTAAAACACTCTTCATTGACTGAGCTTCCAATTTGTGAAGGCTTTATGAAAAGTTTTTCGACTTGAAAAAACTTTGGCTTAAAGTTAAAGAGGTAAGAACTAGCCTTGTCAGCGAATACCATCAAACCATAATCACTTTTTCCTCTCAGTGCACGACCCATACATTGTGCTGCTTGACGCATTGCATCAAATGTTAGGAAATCATTTTCCCTAAAATGTCGAATAATAAAGACAAACAGACATGATGAATCGTTCCTTCATGAAAACTTCAACTGTTATCACCCAATTTCAACGATGTTATTTTCACAATATTAAATTAACACACTTTATTCCCAACTGTTCTCGTAAATATTCCAGTCGCGCTCGCAATATTCGACTTTCCGTATACACATATGGAACACCCAGCATTATCACAGCACGGCCAAGATGATGAGAAAAATCAATCCCTTCTGATACCTACGGTTTTTGGATTTCACATTTTATGTTAAATTAGTTACATAACAGTTTGTATATCAACTAGATTTCAATCAAGAAAGAAACTTGAGAAAACTTATTTCACGAGCACTACAATACCTTTCCTCTTGCAACAGAAAAGAATACAGCTCCCCTACCACAGTCACATGCCTCCACATATTTCTCCAGAGCAATACTTGTTTCGAGAGCATCGGTTGTTTCGATAAACAAAAGTTTATGTTTCAATAATTCATCAGTAATGCCCTGCAGTAATTCAGATCACAATTACCAGATATTAAATATCATTGGTTGGTTGCCTGAACCAAATTATAAATGAATAAATCTGAACATCTAATGGATTTACGACGCTAAGGAGCTAAATACCTGATCATACCAAGTTGAAATAACATTTTCCATATAAAGATAACTCGTGAAAAAAACTACAACACCATCAGGTACCAAAGAAACAAGCTCCAAAACAAGACTGCCGTAATTCCGAATGACAGCAGCATCTTCTCGTGACTCAAAACGTGATGTCATCGCAACTTGGTCATTACCTACAATTAAATCATACCAAAGCCATGGTAATAAATGATAAGAATCGTAAATGCAAAAATGGATGAAACGATGAAGGACTGAGATAATGAAGTGTACATAAAAGCAACATATATCAAACCTTTTGAAACAATTAATGGCGCAATACATGGTCTTGCTAGTGTCATTGATAAACTCGCCATAATCGCTGGATCAAAATCCAAAATTTTCGGATACATATCCAATGGAGACAAAGTCTATATTTATTACTTAATGCATAAGCTTTAAACTTCTTAATAAATCTACCGAAAGCATTTAAACCGTACCAGTTCATATATTTCAAAATAACTTTTTCCAATTAATTTAATTCGCAAACCAAAATTTTATGACTTCATATACGAAGAAAATAACATCATTACTTGATGCACTCCCTGAATAAAAAGTGATTTTAAAAACTTACTCCTGAAGTGATGACAACAGTATGGTATCGTTGGAAAATGGGACGAATAGCGATTGAAGCATCCATACAGCTCAAATGAATCGTACAACTATGGCCAGTACCACTTTTCTCATCCAATGGTTCAATAACAATTGTAAAGCCTGATAAAGAACAACAGGAATATTTATCAGAAAATATACCGACTCACTAATCATGTTAATAATTAAAAAAATATAACTTACCCCGTGCATATGTGCTTACGAGAGTTGCAAAGTTCGTAATTAACATTAATGAGCTAAAATCTGATATGTCAGCCAGCTCCAATGTTCGCGTCAATGATGAAAACCGTTCTGCACAAAACCTACAGTCTCAAAAATCATTAAAATATAATTCAAACTACTTTATTAACATGAAACAAAAATACCTTAAAGGAATTGATCAGGAAAATCTGACTCATTTCAAATAATAAAGTTCCAAATAAAAAAACAATACTTTTTCGTTAGTTTGATGAATTTAAAAATTTCCTTGTATCGACTGTTCCATCAACAACTACATTAAAAAACACCGAAATTTTTTGAATCAAAAGGCTACATGCTTACATCACTTTTAGCAAACTGTTACATTTTCACTACGATCAGTGTAGAACAAGAAGTTGAAATCAGGATCCATAAAAACTAGGAATCGTAATCAAATAAAGCATGCAAAAATAAACAATGTAAAAGATAATCATCAAAAAACCTAAGTGGTCTTCGATCAATGTGCATCAAATCATTAATGTTGCGTAAGAATGCTGCTGGACTTTCAATTAAAACCGTTTTTGTTCGCATTCGATGTTTCAGATACTCAGTAAAACGACGTAAAAAAGAAATAAAATGCAACGCATTTCGTATTGTTCCGGGAACCGCTTCTTTCAGAATCATGTCAGGCAGGACTGAAAATAAATGACGATTAATGAAACCACTTCATGTTTGAATGAAAAGTGATCCCAAAGTTTTCGAACCAAAAAATAGCAAAGTGAAAAAATGAACCAGGATTTGCTAAAACTTGATCGTTTGTACGTTCTTCCTCGACGCGCCTCAATCCTTCGACTAATCGATCATACTCTACCCGTAGCTGCTCACTGTTTTCCTCCCTTAGCCTGAAAATTGTCTAAGGTTATATCTGAAACCTATTATTTACTTAATGTATTCTAAGTTACAGGCTTACAGAAAAAAAAAACTTTCATAACACCAGTATTGCAACATGTCATATTCATGTGCTCGAATTTGAAACATTGATTTCCTAAAGGTACTGTAAACATAAAATACTCAACTTTGATTTTTAAACCAATCAGTTAGAAATATGTATGCTACACGATTCAATTACCTCTGTACATGTTCTTCAAGTACATCTAGTTTCTGTGTTGATTTTTCAACAGTTGCTTTCGTTAATGATACACTCATTGACTCTATACAAACATTATCTGAAAAGCGATAATTAATAAGTCTTTAAAGACCGGTACATGTTGACCACAAGTCTCATTTAAAAAAAGTTTGCACCTTTAAAAAAGTAAAGTACTAGTACCAATAATTTTTGGAAAGATTTACAAACCGATGTTATGAGCTTCATCAAAAACGATACACGAGTGACGACTAAAATTTTTTGAAATCAGTTCGGCAATTTTTGGATCCAAAATGTAGTGGTAAGAATATACAACAATATGTGCACGATCGACAACATTACGTGACAAGAAATATGGACAGATTCCCTTTTGTTTGCCTAATTTCTTCAAATTATGCTGGAAATTTGTAAAAAAATGAATTATATTGAAAAATTCCTCAGTCATCACAATCCATAAATTCACAACAATAAATTCAAATAAAAATTGAGTTTACATCACAATAAGACGACTTTGACATACAAAAGTCAAAAAAAAGCAGAATGATGAAAATTATTTGAAAGTTACGATAATTCAATAAACATACCAAATTGTATACACCGTCTGGATAAGTGAAATCTTTTTGTTCATCTAATTTCTCGAAAAATGTACAACATGGTAAATCCGGATGAATCCTGCGCTTAGCGCGCACAAAACTTGCTGTAAGCCTAAATAGGGTAAATTAAACAAGAGTAAAATTACTGATCACAAACCTAAAGAAAAGTTCTAATTATGACTTGGAAACCGATCAATTAGAAATTACATAATGTGAAACTGTAGTACTTGAATTATTTTGGGAACAAATTGATATTGAGTAAAACAATTCACTTTTGACACGCTCCATCAACCAGAGAACCTTGTCGTAAAGAAGATACTGATTCGTTGATGCACAAATTTTTACGAGCAGAAAGAGCCACAGCAAATAAAGATGGTGATTTCTTAAACAAATGAAAACTGTTTATCGATGTGTTTACCTTCTCCCCAAATGTTTTTTTTCCGTTAAACAGAAAAACACTAACACCATCACACTGCTCGTAATATTTAAACAGATTGCGAAGTTCTTCAACACATTTTTCGATTTCTGGAATAGTTCGCGAACAATAAACAAGTTTGTCAAGATGGTCCGGAAATCGCAGCATGTAGGCTACTACAAGTGACAGCAATGAAACGGTTTTACCTGTACCGGATGGCATTTCCAGTAAACAGTGCCCCTATAATTAATAACTTTTTCAACCTCCTAACACACCAATAACCTTCGTTTCTTAGTGAAAAAAGTTCACCTTGGCATCCAAAGTTTTTTTCAATTCCCCCATATACAGAATTTGTTCCGGGTAGATATAATCATAAGGGAAGTAAACTTCCAAACCATCAACATCAATCCTATAAAAAATTAGAGTTACAAAAAAGTAATAAGAATCCTCGCAGAAAAAACTCGGAATAACAGATCTTTTCAACACTTCGTTGCTTGTTGACCCAAGGCATTTTATGCTTGAAGGATATAAATTCTCTGGTGCTTCATTATTTCAAATTTAAAAAACGACAGAAAAAAAACTTGCTTCATGGTAATTTTGTAGTGCCTTACCACTGAAGTTTGGAAGCGCCTGAAAACGACGGAATAAGAATATAGAGCTACAAAGACTAATCTCCACACAACTAAAATTACTTCCTAGTCATATTGAAAACTAGTTAGACAGTAGGAAAACCTATATTTTGCAGCTACGATTCTATAGAAGCACTTTGTTTCCCTAGAATTCATCACTGTTGATGAATAAAAATACCATTTCGAAACCAACAAAACAGGTCTAAGTAAATCATTCCGGACAAAATTCTATTCCCAAAAAAACTCAACCGCATTTAATCACTTGTAAAAAAGAAACCATTTCGTAGTCGCTGAACGAATGCAAATGCTTAACAAAGCAAGAACTGAAGTAATAAAGCAGTTTACTTACACAAAATCAGGGCCAATATCATAAAGAACTTATCAAATTGACAGAAAACAAATTTGAAACGTTAAACCTGTTTTAAAACATGGTGGAATCAAGCAAAAAATAAACGATAGAGTAACTACAACTGATCATAAATCAACCAGTATGAAAATCGCAAAACCAACGTCAAAGTTAGTGGTACAGCGAAGTGTTTTGAATTTTACGTGCTGGATGATATTCGTAGATTTTCTCTGTACCAGAGAAAATTTCTGGAGGAGGAAGCTCACTGACAGGAATAAAAGTGAAACGGTCCATTTGGTCGAAACGAGAAGCTATTCGGGGAGGAGGAGGTGGAGGAGGTGGATCTTCGTTCATTGGTACATTGGGCGGTAACCTTCTGGATGAAACCGGCGTAAAATGGTTGGATGGATGGTACAGAGGGCGTCCAACCCGAGATGCCTGATTAGGTGGTGGAGGGGGAGGACATGCTGGTTTAGGAATTTTAGTCAAACAAGATGGATTTAACGGAGGTGTGCTACGACTGTCAAGTAGTGACGCTTGCGAATTCCTTATATCCTGAAAAATGCCGTCAACAATAAACACTAAGCACAAATAAAAAATTTTTTTTCTGCAAAAAGATTGGTAATTTAAATGTCAAGCAACAAAATGTTTTAAGTGACCAGATTATTATACTCCTATATCTCCTTAAAATAAAATTAAACTTAATGAACTTGACATACATCAGAACTACCAGACCGACGCAACGAGGACACATCATCACCACTCTTGTTTGGTCTCAAGGTTTTGAACTGTTCTGGTATGGAGATTTTCTTCATTGATGGAGGTCTGATATCTTTTACAGTCGGTTTGGCTTTGAGCGACGGTGGTGTTGGTGGTGCTAACCCTGGTCGGCTGATCTGAAAAACTGGTAGAATGAGAAATAATGTATAAAATCGTTTTACGCGGCGATAGGCACTCAAGATTTTTGTAAGTACAGCATTTATTAAGTGAATACGGAGTGATGAACTTCCTTATTTTACAAATAGTTTTCCGTATAATGTGTGAAATGATGTTTAGTTTGTTTTAAGGACTGAACTACTGCATAAAGATCAATCGAGAACACGCAGGTTTTGTTTTCTACGGAAAAATACAATTCGCAGAAGTAACTTATCAGAATTCACGCTTGACATGAAATACCTTTTCCATCAAATATCTTATTTAACTGAAATCCATACCTGATTAAATTGTTTTAGGCGGCTTGCTATTCCAGCAGAAGTTTGTCGACAAATACTAGGAGCTTCCAAACACTCCGCAGTTGATGTTGAAAACTGCTACAAAGCGAATACAACACAGCATAGCATGAATGGAACAGTGTTCAGGACATGTTTATGTGATAGAAATAGTAAGCTGATTTATAAAAATAAGCCGAGAAAAAAATAACTGTAAAAGTTCAATTATTATTGTATTTTGTGCAATTCAACACCACCAGAAGTTCCATTTCAAAAACTCGTCATGATTAAGCCGATGAAATAAAATCTGTTGAAATCCTAGAATCACCTGTTCTTCTTGATACTCTGGATGAAATACTGGTTTTGCCGACGGTTTCGATAGAAGTGGTGTACTTACTAAAAATGATTGTTCATCACCAATCTTGAGCGGAAGGAGAACATTTTCTAATTCCAAAACAAAAATAAACCTTTAACGACGTTTGTCTGATTTTTCTTATTATCAGAGGGCTTTTTTGGAATTCCATTTGCAAAAAGACCACTAACTCCAACACTTGGAACTTTCGTTCCACGAACGTTTCTAATACTTGCTTCCGACAAATCTGTGGTTTCTAAATGAATTTATATAGAAAAACAATCTTATACATTAAAAAAGTTTGGTAAAATTTTGCATCAAGTCCGTTTACTCAACTTCTATATTTATAGTTTACTCACTCGAAACTTTTCCTCCGACCATCGGTGCTGATCTATCATTGGTTACAGTTTCCCGCAACTTCATACCAGTTTGAATCTCACTGAGTAGTTTCGATCGGTCACTAGCATTAGAATGAAAAGCGGTGATATCTGACTTCACACTAAATGAAGGCAATACTGAGGGTGGTGGTGGTGGTGGTGGTGGAGGCGGCGGTGGTACCAGCATTTCTTTCTGAAAACTTTTTTAAAACATGACAATTTTGATTTGTGACTTCTTAAAATTTAATCCAAATTTAAAAGCAAATGACCACGTGTCTAGGGAAAGCTAACAAAAAAAGAAATCCAAGTCTCCAAATGTTTAAATGTTGCAACTTATGAGTTAATTCAATTCATACAATAACTTTGGCAACGAAAACGGCAAAGACAAAGTCCAATTTAACTCATGTCAAAAAAAAGTTTAACTGGCTATAGTAAAACTGTCTAACCGTTTGAAAATATTTTGGAAAGGCAAAACATTAATTCCTGCTTCAACATCAATGTAAGTAGCGTAATACAAGAAATTAAAAATCAAACCTTAATTTGCCAAATATTTAGTTGCAGTAACAGTCACAAAAGAACAAATAATAGGTGTAACAATTTATGATCTAAACATCCACATTATCAAATTATAAAAAATTATCACTAAAAATATTTTAGCCAAGAGTGTAACAAAAACAGTGTGGGACATTATGAATAGAAGTAACAGGCCTTAAATAATTGCGATAATGAATGTACTTCACAGATTGCCAGAAAACAACCAAGAAAGGGTTTAGCCAACAGGTAACGCATAAAATGTGAGCAAATGACCAAAACTTTATCTTAAGATTTCAAAATTTCAAACTATATTATTAATTGTTGATTACCTAGAACATTTAGAAATTTGCCACAAAATTTAGATCAGACTATCAAACGGCAAAAACTTTGCCAGTAATAAATTAAAATTAACATACTACAAGGAACTGCATATCAAGTACTATTTATAAAGTTATCTTAAGTTTTCCTCCTGCTTCTATCTGAAGACCGTTCTTGTTTACTCGTATTTGAAGCAGAACAGAACGGCACAAATTTACTATAATGCTCAGTACCCAGAGTAATATCGTACATGCGCTCCTTTTGGCGAGGAGGCGTACCTTTGATATATTTTTCGGGAACTGGGATATAATATCTATTGCCTTGCAAATCTATTGCGTAATCATAGACGAGAGGATTATCCAAAGCTTCAGACAGTTTTTCATCCAGAGTTTCTTCAGTTACGAAATGTTTACTCCGTTCAACCTGCAAAATTTCACACCCATAACAAGAGTGAATAAAACGACAAATTCTAGCACAGAGAAGAAGAAAAAAAAAAAATGAAATAACAGTACAAATCTAATGAATTAGAAGAAAAAAAAATTTACCATTTGAAGCACTTCATTCATCCTTTGTTTTACATTAATTTCTCTTCTTTCTAGTTCTTTTTCAATGCTTTTCAAATATCCGAGTTCCATTTTCTTCAGTTTTTCTTTCTCACGCTCGTTCCTTTCTCTGAATTCTTATTTGAGAAAATTCATAAATTAAAATTACCTAAAACAAAATGTTACATGATTGCAAGTGGAACAAGAAAAAAAATCAATGTATGACAAACTCTGCTGCTTTTCGGTTCCTTTCTTCATTTATTGATAATAAATGTTCGAATTCCTCGTTTTCTTCTTGTGTTTCGTTAGCTATCATGTCTTAAAATAGTTTTTTCCCATATTTCTAATCAAAAATGTAGACTATCGTTCATACTTATTTATTAGCTGAGGTTTCCAGCAAAATATACCGCCCAATCAGATACCAAAAACAACTTGTACCTTCATATTGATTTCTCTCAGATTCTTCTTTAAAAAATTTACGCAATGATACCATAGCGCTATTGTAAACGTGTCGACGCCACAGTAACTCTTTTACTATATCGGGTCTCATCCACTGATGATGCTGAACATGGTACAATACCTTAAAATTTACGTTTGTTTAATCAAAAGATAGTTAAATGTGAGAAATGGATGAAAAATTATGTTTCACCTAATTAAACTACTTGATTTCCAAACGTGTTCCAAATAACTATATTTCAATTTAAAGTAATCAGTATGCCAACAAAACAATGAATCAAGTAAACGCTAGAAAATCTGAAACCAACTAAAAATTCTACATTGTATAAAAAAATTATTTAATAATAAACTCTTTTGGCAGGAGGGCAAATTGGTGGCTTCCCAGGTGGCGGAATCTTCCTGCTTATTGATCGACAGCTTTGTAAATTTAGACCTCTAGATTGAGCGATTTTCAATGGATACACTAATACAGAGACACTAAAAACGTTGCTGCATTCAACATCGATTTAAGTATTAATACGAATATGGATGTAAAAAAAAATATTGAAATTAAATAACCAAAAAAAATGAAAACCATAATTCACCACAGACAACTACAACGCAACGAAGGGAATAATAGCACACGAGCCATAGGCTTAACAAAGTCGACCACGGAGGTATTCAACTTAATACAACTCTGCATATTCCAGCTCAGCCATACCGATAGTTTATCCTGAAAGAATGATTTCAACTCCTGGCAAGTACTCAACAAAGTACATAAATTTTCCGTACTTCACTGTCCTGATGGCTGACTTGTGAAGGAAACTAAAAGTTAAGTAATAATCAACCAAAGGAAACTTCTTGCAATGAATTATGTATGATCTAAGTAAAAACCAAGCGACAGAATACGCAATACTTCCAGGTTATAAGAGACTGAAATCGAAGACAACGATAGAGGATTAATGTATCATCTGCCTTATTGCAAGTCATACTTGAACCTGAGATAAACGATCGGTTAGCAAGACGGTTGATATGCTCGAAGACATGAACCTTACCTAACGCAGTTAACTTGTAGTGTTGTGAAAAGGGATCCTCAAGTTAGCAACCCCAAGTATTTTCTGTAGTAATACCGAAATAAGAAGGAAACTGCAAAGATTCCGTCTCTTAGAAAAGTAACGATCGATTCTTGAGGAGTGGATGGGCTATTTAAGAAGCATATTTATGGCTATTTAAGCAGCATATTTATGGAAGTGGGATGCACAGTTTAATCGAAATATGTTTCTCAGTTCTCTTTGGTATGTCGAATCCAAGCACTTCATCTGGTTCAGAGCTAAGTTGGCGATTGAAAGCCATTGGTGACGTTGAGCAGAAAATAGCTGAATTGATCAGACATGCGCAAACATGTGTCAACGAATTGAGTAAGGAGAAACAGGCAAGTATTTTTTATGCATATTCTGCTTCTGAGGAAACTATGGATGCTGGAATGTGAAATGCAGATTTAAGCTGCAGTTTTTATTCATTCGTCCAGTGTACTTGAATCGAATCCTTAAACTATTTAATATATTAGCAGATACCTTTCTGTTTCTATGAACGTTTCATTGGTTGTTATATACAACGCTGTGTATTTCAAATATCAAGTCGCTGTTTTTCTGTGACTGATGACTTTTTTACATCACTAACGCTACTAGATCAATGATTGAACCTATTGCTATAATTTACTCATGCTTCATGTGCTTTGAGAATTCATGTTTTAGAGATTTTTAGTTCTATTTCAGATCAGTAAATCTAAGATGGAAGAAGCATCGTCGGCATTTAAGAAGTGCCTAAATTCGATCGAAAGTGATCTGAATTCTCAAATGCAGTATTTAAGTCATGTTTGTGTCGGCACTGCCCATCAAGGTTCTACTTTTGCTAGTCAGCAAAATATTGCGCTTGCAGAACAAACACTATGTTTTTTAAAGGATCGATTATCAGCTATACGACACATTTACCTCCCTGCTATGGCTGATGTGACTTTATAACGAGTTTCCAGAGTAATATGATGAGTCCTGTATAAATATATAAGAATTGAAATGAAGGAATACTTATTCTACAAAGCGAAAAGCAGGAATCTTATTTCTTTAAAATAGTATTTCTTTAAAGCATCAAGATAGATAAGATAGTTAATAGATAAACATCTATGAGTATTGTCAATGACCCGAAACTCACTCTGACGGATATCGAAGTAAAGCATCTTAAATTTGATTTTTATAACATTCTTATTATTTCAACTTATTTTCAAATAATTTCTACCTCATCTATGCTGCGCAGTCGATGTCAGACAGTGTAAAAACACGAATATTCCATATATGCAGAAACAGACAGCATTTGACTCCATCGAAAGTGATCAGAAATCCGCTTTTTATCCCATCTACTGTAAAATGGGTAGCATACTATATTAAACTTTTGGCAGTCGGTTGGTCGCTTAATTTTTATGCAGTTTATTTCACGGATGCCTCTCATGTGCACTGTCATATGAGTGCATATGATTCCAGCTGAGTCTTCTATGCCAGGCGGGTTCCAACAAGTGTGTGCATGGGCAAAGTGGGCTCATATCCTTCGGGTAATAATCTTAGGAAGACGAGTAGACAGATCAGCGAGATCAAACAAAGAAAAGGTTGTAACCAAAATTTACGGCCTGCTAGAGAAACCAATTTTATCGAAATGAACGGGAGATTCTCAATGATTACCATTATGAAAATTTTTGTAAATGAGTAGTGAGTGGGGCCATGTTTAGCGTTAGTCAAATTACTCTGTTATAGCATAAATTTGGTACATTTACGGTCTTTGTTTTATATAATCCTTTTCAAAACATGATTGTCCAAATTTTGGCGACTGTACGTTTATAATGAGTATAACTTATTCTGCTTTTCCAGTTATTCTAATGGTTGTTTTTCTTCCAAACACAAATTATAAAACTACCTCCGGGGAAACTCATCGACAAACAGCACCTATGAGTCGGTCTTCCCTCTCTGGATCACCGTAATGACTACGTCGACTTCTCATCCTTGACTGCTCATATTATTTGGTCATAGTGCTGCTTTATTTTGATCAACTTTATCTTCCGTATTCCTTATTTGCCTTCCAAGAAAATGAATTTTTCTTCCGCCACATAATCTGAGGGCCTTTCTTTTATTTTCCCGGCTTGCTAGATCCTGCCAGATAAACCTTTAAAGCAACGTGAAGTCAGTTACGTGAATTTGAAATCTTAAGATAAAGTTTTGGTCATTTGCTCACATTTTATGCGTTACCTGTTGGCTAAACCCTTTCTTGGTTGTGTTCTGGAGCTTTAAGAGTTTCTCGGCAATACACTTCACACCCATGCTTTAATGCAAACACACACGACTCACCCACGTTGTAAAAAACCCTTAGCGACAGGCAAAGGACGAAACCACTAGTTATAAGGTGTGCTGGAAGTTGTAACGGTTCAGGCTTGAATCGTTCGAGACTGACTTGGTGTTGACCGTCTTTCTCCTCGATACCTTGGCTGACCCAAAAACGTTATCTACTAAGGGTACTGCTTGCTCTATATGAAAAAGGTCTATAAAAGACGGTCTAAACCAGCGGTTCTCAACTTGGGGGTCGCGACCGCCGGAAGGGTCGATTGAGCCTCCATCGGAGATCGCCTGCTGGCCACCTGCAACAATCGCCTCCTCCCCCGGACCTCTGGGCGCTTTTACTCGCGTTCGCTTCTGCAGTGCGTTCGCATTTTTTCTCATTCTAGGTGGGCTCGCAGAAGCGAGTGCACCCCCTGGCAAAGCAGCAAGGCAGCAGCAGGTAGTTAGGTGCTTCGAGTGAAAGGGGTGGCAGCAGAACAAGACTCTTTTCAATCAGGGGATGGGTAGATGCTTCAAATGGAGGCAAAATTACAGTTATGAAGTAGCAACGGACATAATTTTATGGTTGGGGGTTATCGCCAAAATGGCGATGATACAGCCACAAGGTCAAGGTCATCAGACGCCAAACATGTCAAATCTATTATGTCCTCCCGCTTGACTACAAGTCAAACACAATGTCGCCATCTGATTGGCCCACGCCAATAGATGGATATGTATATAAACAGTGGATTGTACTTCAAAGGAGTGTATTATCAGCTCCTTCTAAGCTCGACGACAACGACGACTATCTCAACGATCTTTTCTTCCTCCTTTTTACTACCTTGATTATCGTTACCACTTTGTTATATTCTTATTCTATCGTGTTTATAGTTTATTTCTTAATTAATAAAGGTTAATTATCCAAGTTTGAGGTTATCTGTCCAAGCTCGATACAAGTTCACTATACAATTCGTCACAGACTATTCACTCTACTACGTCCCAAGAAACCTACCGAACAGCAACGGTCCACTACCGAAAGTTCGGATTCTATTGTTCTATTACAGTGTCACGGTTCAATAACTGACACTAACCTATATTCTACCTGGCAACGTGGACTCGCTAGAAAAGAAGCTCTGGTGGATACGATACATTCAAAGTGATTAACCTGGTCGCGGAAAGAAATACGGAAATCGAACCGGGGACCAATTCAAACTCAGTGCACACGAACACAATACAATTGATTACTTTTCGCGACAAGGGTCATCGTATTAAGAAGGTTGAGAATCACTGGTCTAAACAAAGCTCATTTCCACTTCTATTCGGTTGGGTAGTCACACTCAACAAATATTCCCTGTGTGAAGTCAAATAAAGGGAAAGGGATCCACTTATCCTGAAATTTATACCGGTTCTGAAGCGGTTCATCGCGCGATAGGAAATCGAGTAGTTGATATATTTATTGTTGCATAGGTTACCATTAACCAAACACGTGGAACTAAAACGTAGAGCGTAGTTATCAATATTTATCACGCATATGTTATCACGGAATTAAAGCTATTACAATCGAAGAGCGTTTAGCAATTGCTTTAAACAATATGCGCAGAAAAGTAAAACAAGAGCCTAGAGAGGTTGTTATTATCATTATTATTATCGGCCATCAGTTCCATTCCGAACTTTGGCGATTTGATGAATGAAGGATGTGTATGAAGCGCG
>JABVXS010000121.1:0-51853 GCA_013365335.1 Madathamugadia hiepei
TATTTCAGCCAAGTTCATTGCAGTGGCTGTAGTGATTGTGTCCATCCATCTCATTGCTGGTCTTCCTCGTCTTCTGGTTCCTTCAGTTCTTTCAATCATGATATCCTTCTCCAATGATTGTTGTCTTTTTGCCTACTAAACGAACTGCATTTTTAGGAATTGCAGTAGGCGGAATCGAGGAGGTTTTGATCATTTTTAGCAAAGAGCATTAGCATAATCTTGAAGCTTTAAGAAAACTATCATATTTTCAAGTCTCTTACTTCATAACTTCATTACATATCAGCAAAAAAAAATTTCCAAGATCACAAAGCATCTGAATTTCTCGATCGGTGGCAGCTATCACAATCTGATGAAGATAGCAGTCATCATCATCAAAATGAATCTGTTAAAGCATTTAGGAATTCATAACCTTTTTTCCAGCTGCTTCATATACCTTTATGTGTGAAACTAGAGATAACAATCTCTTGGTTACGTTTAAGGAAGCTGGAATGGCTGCATTAATGCACATCCAGAGATTTATTATGCATCTCATTCCCTGCGATGGAAATGTTAATAAGAGAAATCAACAAAGTGGAAAGGTGTGACATTTCAGCTTTTTATCACGGTTAGAAAAGCAAAGAAATGTGTTTATTGCTGATGGAAAACTTCATACCGGTTTGGACTATTTCGAAAGGTGATGAGCAGAAATTGATTCTATTTCCCGCAGACTAAAAACTTTTGTCGATCACTTAATGGATCTGGGTAACTGTGGCTCAGAAGAGTGTTATTCTTACTTTCACTAAAAGTTGTGAACTTTGAAAAACGCAATTTAATGAAAATTCTGTCCAATTACAGAATAAAAGTTCGGTTGAAAATCCATTAAAGCCTAGATGAAATTGTCAGGAAAAATTTATTTGAATATTCAAATTCCTATGAGGGGACGACCTTTGCTGCCTCTTTACATCCCTGTTTTGTGGAAACAAAATCTCCTCCAAGAAACGAAAAGGAATGCGTTTATATTCAAAATAAATTAATGCAGTGTAATCAAATACAAACCCAGTACTCGTCATTCTAACTGATTTTTTTTAAGAAAAATATTTTTGAGCCTAACTTGATAAAGGTAAAGTTTTAACTGTTTGAATTAAACGTTACACTCGTAGTAATATTGGAAAACAAAAAATATTTGAGGGATATTATTCAAAAAAATGTGAATTTAGAATTGTACACCTACAAATTTATCACTGGTAATTTCGGTTAATCGAGAATATTTACGAAGAAATTAAATTTTAGGTTTGGAAAACGAATACCAGCAAAATAAAAGAAGTATAAGGAATAATAAATCATCGTTTTTTTTTTCTCACCCCAAATTATCAGGATTTAATTTTTTTTAAAATCATAAGATCAAAATTTTCAACAACTGATTCGAAATCTTCATCTTCCTCAATATTTTAAAATCGTTCAAAGGAATAAGCAGACCAGCAGTACCTCGTACATCCCATCCAAGAAGCCAGGATTCCCTTCAGTTCGTTTTACCGGACGATTGAATCTTCTATAGAAATAATGGAAAAGGCTGACAAGCGAATGCAAGCATTGTACTGGTGCAAAAATACTTTATTCTATGTTAATCTATGTTACTCATGGCAGTATATTTACAAAACTACGTTTTCTACTTCATTATAAACCTCCATGTTACGCATTCAGTGCATCTGTGAGGGAATGATATTTACTTAACATCTATCGGAAAAACCGGAGTGAAACCGTTAAAATCATGAAGTACTAAAAATATTCTTTGTGCTATATATTTCCTTGATAAAAGATCCAGCACATTACACAAAAATTAATCAAAACAATTCTCCGATACCTTAGTTTCACTTGTGGCACATTCATTTGATAACAAGAAAAGCCCTGCAAACTTACTTATGCACAGCAGCAAATATATCACTCTCCAAACAAATCCAAATCTTGCAAAGCTAAACCCAATTGTCTACTTACTGTACATAAAGATCCTTATTTGACATTTCATTGCCTAACACAGGATCAAAACTATATTAATTCGTGTGTTATTGTCCTTCAAATTTTCTTCCTCATCTCGAAGATATTTCACATTTGCTTTTTGGCCGTGCCAATAAAAACTAACTGTAATACTCGCCGATGTCTAAGTTATTGTCGCCCCAATGGCGAAGATGGCGCCATAATGTCAAATTTATGATCTACTTCTGCCTTTGATTGGCCCACGTCAATGGAATGATGTGTATATAAACGGCGGTCATTGTCCCTCCACTTCAGTGTTTTACTCAGTTCACAGCCGGGATCGACCGTCTCAATCCGCTCTGACGTCTGCTACTTCTCAAATACATTGGACCTGCTGTATTATATTCGTATTGCTAACGCGTTCGTTGTTTATTATTTCAGCAATTAAGGATCCTACAGCATTTCCTACAAAAGAGAGGTAAATTCTCCACGACAAATTACACCAAGTTTACAAATGCCATCAAAAGAAACCATAATATTATGCGGTTTAAAATCCATGTAAAAAAGATCGTTACTATGCAAATAACAGCGCAATGTCACCGAAAAAACGCCTTAAGTCTTCCTCGGTGATGGTGCCCACTTTCAACATGCAATCCATAAGGCTGCATTGATACAATTCCGTCTATATATAAAACCGTATTCTTCCCATGCCCAAAAATGTGAAACAAGATTTGGATGTTTCGGAAGCAATTCATGTTTTTGAACTTCTCTTAACTTGTTCTCACGATCTGCCGGACTTCGAAATAGTTCCACAGTAATTTTGACAGCATACCAAAGTTTATCATGCTTACAGAATACTTTGAAAACCTCACCAAATGACCTTTCCCGATACATCGCGAACACGCGAATGTCTGATCGAAGAAACTGATTAGGTGTCCTTCATTTGTAATGATTTGTTTCTATCATTACTGGCTTCTTAAAACCAATAAAAAGAAGGTCCCAGTGGAAGCTCTTTTGCGGCAGACGGAGAAAACAAGAGGATTATTGGCACGTACAATGATGTGCTATTCTCGTATAATCAGGAGTTGCCGGTTTCTTATGCGCTGAATTAAGAATCATTGTGATTCGTGAGTCCACGCTTGACTTTTCTAGTGTTCGTTTCATTTCATTTTCGTTTTCGATTTTTGCTGTATCTTCATGTGTTCCTGATCATATTTATTCTCATCATCTTTCTCTGAACCATTTATGTTAAGCTGCTATATTTGAGTGATTTCTCATAAATCGTTGATTTAAAGAAGTATTCGAAGTCAAGAGAGATGAAAGGTGATGGGAAATATCTGGCACCAGAAGTACTGCACAACGGAGCTGGGAAACCAAGCGATACATTTTCGCTTGGAATGACGATGACTGATATTTGCACTGATCTTGAATTGCCCACTACAGGAGATCTTTGGCAGGGATTTCGGTGCAAAAAAGTTTACCAAGAATTGATCAAAGATGTTCCACCTACTTTGATGAATGTCATTTTGCTTCTTCTAAAAATAGATCCTGAAAAAAGACGTACTGCTGAGCATATTTGTAACATTCCAACAATAGAGAAATATATCTACGAACGTCAGTGTGGTAGGTGCTATTGACAGTTGCTTATTCATGTCTTTTCGCATCTTCATAGATTGTACTGCCAATAAACTCGAAGAGTACATTGAACTTATCATTACCTGTTGTACTTTATTCGCATTGCGCGTTCGTTGTTTATATCTTACATAAATAAAGGTTTAATTACCCAAGTTGAGGTTTGTGGTCAACTCAACCCAAAAAAATTTTTCTACAAAAGAGAAATAAATTCTCCACGAGATCTACTCCATAAAACCATTATACTTTTTGCTTGCTACCGTTCTTCCGATCAGCAATATTTTCTACCACAATGCTGACTGATCCAGCAGCGGCTACTACGCTGATTTATTTTCGCTAAAAATTTTCAAGTAATCGGCAATGCTTAAAAAACGGAACAAGATCTTGCTCAGAGTCACTCCTAAAATTTACTACGCTAGCAAATAAATAATTTTGTTCACTGAATAGAGGCGCAAGAAGTTTCGTGCCTGCCAAACTAGAATGCATTTATTCACTGAATAAATTTCAAAAATATTTTCAATTTGGCAAAAAAAGAAACAAACCTTTAAAGCTTAAGAAACACAACTCTTGTCCACAGCTAGGAAATTCACTTCTGTCTGCAAACTCCTAAAAAAAAAAACTACTGGTACATATTTCTAAGATCAATGTAGGTTATCGAAATCACTCACATCAACGGTTGCTATTTCAATTTCTTTGACACTCTTCCTTTCTACTGTTTATTATAACTGAAACTTTTTGAACCGACTACTTTTTTTACACAGTGAATTTAAATAGAGTAATACTAAAATAAAGAGAACTCAAACGATTTTGTGCTGCAATTTTTTTCAAGTGAAACTCAAACGATTTTGTGCTGCAATTTTCAAGATATATTTCCTGCACTCTACCTTTTCGCTGTTACCAGGTACGGTGTTTCGAATTTCTTTTAATCAAGATGCGTTAGGGCTGTTTTTCCGTGTGGTATGGCGGGTAGGTTTATGGGTTAAACCATAATCGTATGGGGTACTTTGTAAGTTGTAAGTTCTAAAAGATCTCGTTAGGTTGTGCATCTAAAAGACTTTCTTGAGATTCTGATGGTACTAAGAATTCAACCACTGCAGTCATTGAAATATGTTCTGGGTTTACGTATTTTAGACATAGGCTCTTGTCATTCTTACTTGATGTATAAGTAATATTTTTTTACTAATGTTTGTTTTGAAGTGAAGTTGGCAGGTTGAACTAGGTTACACTCATCGAATTTTCACATCTTTGGTTGCCAGTAATTTAAGTTTAAAATTTTAACACAAGTTCATTGCGCATTATACAGGTTTTTTTGGCTGTTTTATTCCGAATAAATATTGTTTATGAAGCATTAGAGAAGCATTTTGCTTGCATTTAGAGCATACCACTCATTTTTCGGTTTTGCTCGTTCTTTATAATGTTAGAAAGTGTTATGAGCTGATGCACTGTATTCTTTGCATATGCATAACTGAATATATTTTAGCTCTGGATATAGAACACAGAAAATTTCGGAAGAGGAAGTAGTGAATCGTGAAATATTGAAGCACATTGAAATTCGAGCATTGACTAACATGGTTAGGTTATATAGTATTTCTCCAATTAATGACAAATATTTAAAATCTTGTGCAACAGGTTCTAATCGTTTATTTCAGGCTGGCGTACCTTATAAAACGGAAAAACCCATTACTCTAGACAATACCGAGCATCGTATCCGTATCACTCTCACTTCGCAAAACATTTACTCACTCGAGAAAGGCATTTTTTTGTTTATTTCTCTGATAGAGTATGATAAAATTTGAGGTGTTAGACCGAGCAATGATAATTTTATCAAACTGAATGATATAAAGGCAAAATGTGCCCTCAAATGATAAATGGCGTTGAGTTCAGCAGCAATTAAATTAAACGAAAAATGGGTCCGTTCGGTTGGAAAGGAGACTTATCAATGTATTTTATTACTTCTGTGCTCATAGTGTAGAGAATTAGTTAGTGGGAAATTAAAAGTGAAGGTGGATGTAGTATTGCTTATGAGATCGGTTTTTTTAAATATGAATTTTTAGTATGTGAGCAGCTTATCAATGGCGCAAAAGAAAAAAATCTTGTTGTGAAAGGACCAATTCGTATGCCAACGAAAATACTTCGTATTACAACACGTAAAACGCCGTGTGGTGAGGGCTCAAAAACTTGGGATCGGTTCCAGGTTTGTTTAGGTTTTTCATGAATGATTACGATATTGGGTTCCGGTTTTCACCTGTTTGTTTTGCATACTGCAGAAGTTATGGTAAGCACTGAGAATAAATTCTACAGCTGTTTGCAATGTTGTCTGTTTCGCCAATTTGATTTTTATTTAAGATGCGGATTCACAAACGTTTAATCAATATGCATAGCCCAAGTGATGTATTGAAACAAATTACAAGTATTTCGATCGAACCTGGTGTTGACGTAGAAGTCACTATCAATGATTCATAATTTATCGAGAAGTGGTAATTGTTGCGGGATTGTGGAAGTAGACTAAGCTTTATTCATGGTTCCTACACAATACTAGTTGTTGTTATGAAAAGAATGACCCATTTAAAGTTTTGTTATGTTTTAGTCCTGTTCATTAAAGTAATAAATATAAATTTACGTCTTTCACTGCATTTCTTTTCAGTCTTGCCCAATGGGATCCATGTTGTGATGTTAGGTTAAGTACATACCGATTGTAAAATGGGTTTGTTAGTACCTGAATCTCGCTTTTGGTTTTTCATCCTGAATTTGGACGAAACTGTCTACATGTGGCTAATGCATTGCAGACATCTGTTCCACATCATTGATTTTCAGCGGTGAATGTATGCCGAATCAGTAAAAAAATTTTACGTTCATATTGCTGAATGTTTTCAGACTGTTTTCAAGGATGTGTGGAGGTCAGAGTTTGATATTCATAGCTATTTATGGCTAGACAGCAGGAGCGGACTAATAAAAAACTGTCTCATGAGATCATGTGGATGTAATGGATCGTAGTTAATTACAACGCTTAGTTTCATAGTCGTCGCTTCTTCAGTTGATATGTAAGCTAATAGTAGATCTACTCCACTTGATTTTTATTTGCTTTGGTTGATTTTTGGCCTAGTCTTTGCGCCATAAGTCTTTACCCATTTCGCCTAAAAGTCGCAAGCGAAAGACCTTTACAAAATACACACCAGCATCATAAAAAAGGGGCTGTTATTTAGAAACGTTCTCAGGAAATGCAAGCAAACAATATGGCGTGATAGTGATGGGCGTAGTCGCGGGGTGTTTTCCAGCAAAATGGTACAAGCATCTAACGTCAAAAAAAATTAGAAATTTGAGATGACGTTGGATGGATGCGGTCTTTGCTCCCAATTATATTGCACTGAATAGCTGAATCTGCTTGTCTCTGACTTTTCCCTTCTTTTTATACTTGTTCCTTTTCGATGTTTTTTAAATTAATTTTGCAATCAAAGGGCTTCGCACGTTACCATCGTCATTCGCTATTTTGTTCAAATACGTCACATTCAACAGCAGAGAGTCGGGGTAGGGTTGGAAAACCGCGCTGCGAGAGTCGCTTCATGGCCCCATGTGCCTGCGTTAATAAATAATACACTTGCCTGACACTGTCCGGATGTTGGGCTACAAAACATCGTTCGGTCGTACCGCGAAGATACCTTACTGACCTTTCACCCTGCCAGCATTACATGCTAAGCTGAGGAATGGGGAAGCATCCAAAACCTAAAATAGCATGCAAGAAGGAAAAGCAAGGAGCTCGAAATAGCTTTGTTTATCGTATGCAAATATGTGTCTAGTGTCTATTTGGAAGGAAGAGAAAATAGACAGAGCAAGGAACGGAGACAGTTTGCGTGCACGTTCTTCCTATCCTCCTTCTCTGCGAACTGATGAAAAAATCGGACGGCCCATATCGGATGGGTCGCGTGCCTGCCTCCGATGAGTCTACGCCGATGAGAGATAGTGCCGGGATAAAAAGAAATAGCGCTTGAATGCTTGCTCTTTCCACACGACAGAAAACTAACAAGAAATGATCGCGACGCGTGATTCCTCCGCGCCGCACGCATAATATGGATGACTCGCACAGGCAGCGAGTACTGCTGCTCTTGGGGTGGTGACAGGTCGATAGAGCTATGAGTTCCTTTGGAGGAACGGTCGGCCATTGGGTGTGACAGAAAAAGACATACATCCAACGGGCTGTATGCGGTCCGTTGGATCCTTTCCTCAGGGACTGATTGTCCCGCCGAATATTGCTGGTGACCTGAAATGAACCGGAAATCCATCGTAAACTGAACAGCCTAGGGTCGAATCAATTCACGTATGCTTATCATAACTGCACGATGTAGCTTTTTCATCCCAATATATATGCATGTGTACATGCTGTTTGTCTGCATGTCTACGTATCGATGGTTCGGAGTGTGGTGGGATGGGCTGGGCTGCATGGCGCTCCCTTTTCCGCCGCTACTACTACCGATGTTGTGCTGCAATATATCGAGCAGAGCAGTATAACGATGGACGACGGGAAGGCACCGAGCCGAAGTATGTAATATTGGAAGGCTCGGGGTGTGTATCTGTCGCCGAAGGTCGGTTTCCTTGGAGGCACCCACTCACCTTATCTATTTATTGGGCTGTGGTTATCGTACATAGGTAATCATTTCGGTATCCAAGTTGATGGGATGTGGGAAGCACTAAACTGAAGGGGAGGAGGTAACGAAAGATGGCCTGTGGACTGACTGCATTTGCTGAAGATTTACGGGAAGGGTGAGAAGAAGGCGGTATTTGATGGTCATACCAATGAGTATTTCAATTCGTCAAATCGCGAAAATCATCTCCAGTAAAAACCACTGCGACCTTCTCGCGGAATTCAACCAACAACCTACCATCAATAACGACATTGTCGTTCTCAGTATTGTCTCTAAAACTGAAACTTTTCTGAAAATCATTCGTTCTTTTTCTCTGTATTTTTACTGTAGAAATCTTTGCCGTTATTTACTGGCCAACCATTGATTTATCTATGCACTGTACTATGTTTACTAGGAGCTCATATCGCAGCTATTGTTTTTCATATCGTTATCATTACGACTCTCCTCTGTATTGTGATTACTACCTCCTTTACTGCAGTTTTGTTCGTCATCAGTTCGTCACTTCTCGAGAATAATTGCCGTAATGGTAAAATTTATGATCTGGATTTTCATGATCAGGCAAATGTGTTGAGGAACAAAACTTGATCGCCTGTCTGAAACAGTGGTTTGCTTTTTGACTAAAATAATGTATCAGCCACGTAATGTTAGTGCCGTAATGGGACGTTAATCTGAGATGAGACAAGATGACGCTACTCGTAGCTCTTGTAATTCTCTTGTTTATTTACACCTTTCTCAAATGTTTATTATGACTCAAATATAGTGTGTGCCGACAAATACGACAAGGAGTTCTTGGGTCATCTGTTCAATCCGACTCTCTTTGCCTTTATCATTTGAAGTTAAAGTCTTTCTGCGCAACCTACAAGCAGTCCTTATTTACGTGGATTCCATGACACTTTACATCTTTAGACGGTAGCACGAGATGTGTGACTCAAAAAGTACTCTTACTACATGCATGCTGCTTCTTTCTTTGTTCTTTTGATTTCTCAGCAAGTTCCCTCGTGTCGACCCTTTTTCACAACTTCTTTCCAGTTTTTTCGAGCAATCTGTTTCCACGTTCTGCCGCATATTTCCTTAATTTGGTCGGTCCACCTTTTTGTAGGTCTCCCGGGAGGTCTTTTAAATGCATGTTGCATAAGTACGTAATTGTAGGTATGAATATATGCGTATTATGCGTTTTACTCTTGAGACGATAATTTCAATGAAAAAGTGCACAGCTTTTTTAAATCAAAGAATTATCATTTCCTTCCATATGACATTCATCTGTTAACGTTGATATTTTTTATTGATTGGAAAATGATATTTCCACATGTAAGGCAGTGTATTGATGTTGAATGTGATATTGATGATATGCCTTGTTAGGATGATGTTCTCAGTGCTCCGAGGGAGTAATGAGCTGGAGGTTGTTAGTTTATTCGACTAGTATTCGGCATCCGAGACATGTTCCTTTGAGATATACGTGAATCTTCATTGGGTTGTGAAATCAGACAGATTCTGCTACTCAAAACCTCTTATTTGCAATAAAGTGTAACAAATTGTTCAAGGAAAACTATTTTGGCGCTTGTCATTAGAATGGACATTGATTAAATGTAACATGAAGTAACATTGTAGTGGATGATAACATATGGACAAAGTTTCGAGTCCGTGAGATTTCATTATGTGCCCATCATAATAACTGGAGTGATCTTTTGGGCAATTTATATTAAAGTTCATCCATGCTGTTTTGTCTTCTTCGGTCAACTTTTAAACTTAAATCTCTTAATGCTAAAATCTCTGTAACGAGCTTCAGTTATGGTTTGTCTTTAGTATCAGTTGATCTTGTTCATCTATATTTCTAAATATCTCGTTCTGACACTTAACCTCTGAACGAACAAATGGCTATATTGTTCGATGCGTGCTTAGTTTGTGCTTTCTTGCCCTTGCAGTTAGTATCTTTCTTTGTAAGTAGTTTTAGTGGTACATTTGCTGGACATTAGTCTGAATTTTGTATATTATGAGTGTTCATCACCATTGGCATTCTTTATGGGCATTGATTGGAAAGGAATTTGATTTTCTTTATATGTCTTACCACTTCATTTGGTATTTTATATATTATGACTTTTCATTTTTTTTTCACCAGAATTTTCATTTCAGCGTAAATACTCAAAAAAAAAAAGATGAAATTATGAATAAAAAAAACAATCATGCTGCATCATGATTTGACGTCATGTCGAAGGGTGGGAATGTGTATTTTTCTTGTTTGAATATCGGCTTGGGATGACTAATTGCCACAAGTCGGTGTCGGTCTTAGCTGCAGAAGAAATTATAGGTTTTTTTTAATTCTTTGGATTCTGTGCAGAATTGCAATTGAACAAAAATGTTTTGCCTCTTTGGTCTTTCTCAGATCGAGAGAGTACATGCGGATTAGGAACCACTAATATCTTAACCTGGAAGTAAGCTTCGTCATTTTTTCGGGAGATACACCAACATCTCGGAAGGGAGTGGAAGAGGTAGATGGAAAAGACGAGGAACAACGGTGTAGTTTTGGAGTTTCTGGTAATGTTTAAGCAGTGCCTGTTTAAAATCTCAGGATGTGTGGGATTGTATTCGATGATGACATTTTAGCTTGGATGGGATATACAGCATGGTTTTATTCTCTTTCGTTAACTTGCAGCGCGTAATGGCAATGACTTAACGTGTGCACTAAAAATACATCGAATTTTAGGCGCTGCGAACTTGCAAAAAGAGTTACGCAGCATCGACATTAATACTGCTTCATTACTAATATGATACAACTGTTACTTTGTCACCACCGTGTTATTACAACTGGTTGATTTCGCGACGGAACAATATTGGTACACCAAACGGTTATCCTGTATTAACTGGGTTCAAATATAAACGTTGATGAAACTATTTGACGGATGCATCAATTTTTTTGACTAAAGGGTCTGTCGTAATGGTGTTTAATTTATTTCAGTAGTCTCGAACGTCAGTATACTTTCTGTTCTATAATTTTGCAGTAGATCAATTTATTCGCTAAGCCGTTTCAACACATTTTACTGGGCTGATGATTTTGCACTGTGCAGTTTGTCGGTATGGTACCTGCCATTATTCACTTCATACGAAGGTAAATATGCTTGATTAAAATTACACTCTGTTGATAATTACAGAAATGGCTACAAATGTGACATCTCAAAGTAGTAGTGCTGTTGAAGCACCCAAATCGAGCATCGAAATGTCTCCTCAGGTAAAAATATTCCGTTCAAAGCATTCAAAGCAACTAGAAGTTTAATTCCTAAATTGTTGAGTTGGGACTTGAATTGCAGTTAAGTACTACTATATATGATCGAAAAGTGTTTTACGGTGTTATAGTGAGGTTTGAATGTGGCGAGTGACATAAAAAAAAAAAAAAAAAACTTTTAAATTAATTAGGCGAGTGCTTAGGCTGTGTATCTGGCAATTATTTTTTTCTGGTTACCGATTAGGAGAATATTGCGAGTTTATCAAAGTGTTGTAAGAAGCAAAATAATTGTCATTTACATGGCTTGAAAATTTTCTTGAGTTTTTGCATTTTGATGACTGGAAACAAGTAAGAATCCTAAGTATTTTCAATTACTTTATTTTTACGATATTAAGATTTGACTGCAGATATTTCCTATTTATCGGCATTTCTTATAATTCTGAGTTGCTTTTCAGCAGCAGCAACAACAGCATCAGACTGCCACACCAACGCTAAATAATTTACTCCGTAAGTTATAAACAAAATTCAATTTAGAAGGTGAGAAAGGAGTTCCGAAATCTTTTATATTGTTGCAGATTATATACTTTCAAAATCCATATGAACCTTGGCAAAAGTTACTTTAAATATTTGTACAGCTTCAGGAACAGACGGTGCTGTCACGCCAGTGTATAGCATGCTATCGCAAGGCCCACAGTCTCAGAATGTGCAACAGCAAATGCAAATACCACCTCATATTCAACATATGTTGGTTCCGTCGCAGCCTAACTTCTCACCTTCGGTTTGTTTTAATATGATATTATTCATTTCATGGAGACTGGGTTTGTTAGGAAATTTTAGTGACACTAGTAAAAATTGTTGAATTTGTAAAACATGCAAGAATCACCAACGATTCATTTACTATAATATATATTCATGATGTGACGGAAATATCTATTTTAACATGTATTTTTGCTTAAGAATACCATTTTATTTTTTGTCCTATGAAACCAACAGCTTCAGAAAGCACATGGTAGAAAAACAGTTGTTGCTCAAGCTAATTTCTGGATTCGGTGTTTTCACTTCCGCTTAATTTATTTGTTGAAAACGATTTCTTATTGGCGTTGTTTGTATGATCCTAAGCTATTTTTCATAAGGTTAGTCTAAGGAGGAGATAAGCGGAATGGAAGAGAAAATTCTTAAGCATACTTTTTTTCTGTTCGAAGCATTATGCAGAAGATACCTGCAACTAGTGGTTATTTCTTGTCACTTTTCTGCTCAATAGAATTTAGAAATGAGCGAATGGCTAGACCACTGAAATAAAAAGAAAGAATCCAGAAAAAGATAGATTTAACATCATTTGTCGAAAACTTAACTGTTTATAACCACCATATGTGATTCAGTTTTTTAAAGAGTCATCTGTTTGTTCAGTAGCATAGTTAGGGTAAAAGTATTCAGGAAGAAATGCTGCCCAACGCGGAATCGATTTGCGATAGAGTTAGCCTCATTTCCATAGTTTGTTTCAATAGGTTTTAGTGCGAAATTTAAAATTTTCAGAACAAAAAATGTAGAGAATGGGGACAGTTTCCTCTTGTATTGTGGCTTTTTTGGAGTCTATGGAATTGTTTCCAATACCACTGCTGTTTCTCTTCCAGTGTGCCGTCGTGAAAGTTCATTTCCTTACTCGTAATATATTTTCCCTGCGTAGCATGTTTTGATATTCGAAATAATATACGTATTGTCAGTGATTTATGAGCTCTGTCTCTTTTATCATCATATTATGCATCAACTCAGTTTTGGTTACGTATTTTCTCGGAATGATGAGTGGGATTGTTTTGCATCGCCGATGGTTTGAAAATAAATGGGTCTGTCGTATCATCTCAGTCAGGCGCTCTATGTATTACTATGTGTGCTGTTGTGAGTTGGTTTAGCATTTATGAATTTTGGTTTATTTCACTGTTGTAGAGGGGTTTTGACGACCTGTCAAAAAGGCTTAGTATGCTCTGATTGTGTTAGGTAGTATTCGTATAGCATCTCTTTGGGAGTAAGTAAAAAATTTCATAAGTTTTGTACAAAAGAAACCCTGCCTTTCATGATCACAGTAGAATAGTTAGGGTAAAAGTATTCATGATGAAATGCTGCCCAGCGCGAAAGGAACTGAATTATTGTTAATGATCATGAAAGTGGCAAAGTAGTTTTTTTTTTGTTATTAATCTTACCCATTGTTTCTGTTCTGTTCGTGTTGTATGTCAGTGTAGAACTGCCAGGATAGCTTAAGATTGATACGTTTCGGAGTGGAAGTTGTTGAAAAGTGGTAGAAGGGAAGTAGTCAGTGAAGCACAACCAATTTTCTACACTTTGGTAGAAATGAACTGTCTGAACTTGATGGTCAGGTGTGGTAAATACACCAAGGTTGACGCGGTGTAAAGATTTTTGTGTCTGAAATACTCGTGCTGTAGGTTGTTAAAGAGTCGAAGGTATAATGGTTAGGGTAGTGACATCGACTTCCGGACAAGCAAAACTCCGTTCGGATGCGGAGGAGTGGTGTAGAGTTTGCAGTTTGGGATATCATGAAGTGATGGATCAGTGTACTATCTTGGCCAAAGTTTCTTTTGTTCTGGAACAGAAGACATTGGCCTTGGTTGCTTTAGCCGTTACTCTGTTCTTGGTTGATGTTTCATACGTCAGCCGCAGCTGGGAACTGAATTTCTGAAGTTGACGGGTTACGGTAGTGAAGAATTAGAGGGGAGAAGCGATCCTTGCCGTAAGCAGCATTTCAATCTTTTAAAAGAGAAAGGCCTAAAAATTTGTCCTCCCAAAATCGTATTTTACCCTCGCTTTCTCTGCTTGTTTATTAGTAAAAGTACATATTTTCTTTATTATCTGTATAGTCTTTCAAAAATTTCACTTATTTTCCTAGCGGCAAATTTTTCGCTATGAATTGCTTTCGTTCTACTATTGTAGTTGGAAGGAAGGAAGTTTAATGTTGAATTTCTACTAGATTTGTAGGAGGGAAAGTGAGAGAGGGAGGGAGAAAGAGGAGTGAGTTGTTGAGATAGAATTCAGCGTATCGTCGTCACCGTGTAAGAGGGAAAGCAATCAAAACGAGGTCTCTGTGTTTCATTTCAAACTTGTTATTTCTTCGGACGACGATGTGTGTCCGCTCTCTTTTCATCTGTTGCTCTGGTGTAACTACAGTTCACTATCTCTAGATGCTGGGTGCGTGTGTAAGAAGAGTGAAGTATCTCCATCGGTTCAGTGGCCTTTAGTTTGGTTTGGGAGGAGAGAAGAGGGAAGCATTCACACTGAACTCACACTGATAGATGTGTACGGCAGTCTCGGTGCGCTTCCTTCCTTTCACCCATCGTCGTTGCTCAGCCGACGAGCATCAGTAGCGGCGATCCATTTGTTCCGCGAGCACACGTCCCTTGGGGAGCATTCATCGTGAATATAGCCCTTTTTTTCACTGCTCTGTTCAGTACACCTAACTGCACACTCCTATCTCTCTGTTCCCACACAAATACATCATCTATTCATCCATCTATTCATCCATCCATCTATTCATCCATCCATCCATCCATCCATCCATCCATCCATCCATCCATCCATCTATTCATCCATCCATCCATTCGTCTGTCAATCCTCCTATCTCAGCATCGACGCAGCACCACTCACCATTCCATTGAGACATACATGAGCAAGGGACACGATATGGAGGAGGGGACCAAGTTGAATAAATTATGCACGAGGGCAGTCTTCTATTGAAATATGGACGAGATTGGACATCACATCATCTATGCTGTTTGCTCGGGTCAACACAATAAAGTACTGTGGTGCGTAACGGTACAACAAATTACTGATAAGGGTAGGGAGGCAGAGTGGAAGAACAATGCTAAAGTAACAAAGTCTATCACTGATTTCTGTGAAATCCAATATTGACTTAATTCCCGCTGTAAGTGCGGTTATGTCGATTATGTGGAATATCAATGCATTTAAGTGATATTAGGTCGGCCTTATCATAGGGGGGTTATAACACTTCTAACATTTTGGTATTCGCTGCGTAACTTCCCGCTTGTTGAGAAAATTCTCTTGGGGGGATTTAGCCTGGCGTGTTGAATACGAATTATCTCATGTTTGGACTTCTGATTGCAAGGAGGGGGATGTTGTGGTCGCTCATCGCATCTTCAAGTGAACGTGTAAAAATTTGTAAAAGTGAAACCGTTAATTGAACTTTAAACATAGTGGAATGGTTCTTGTTATCAGTGATATAGATGACATGATGATAATAAGGTTTGATAAATATTGCTCTTAGCTTATTTTTCATGCTCCGAGTTGCGAAGTAAAAAGCAATTCGTTGCAAATATTATAGATGTAGTTAGAAATATCGATCATGTTGAACATTGCAAAGTTGCGAACATAAAACAACATTGTATGTGGAGTGGTTTCGAACTTCTGCTTCGATTTGGAAATAAGGAATTCATTACTTATTGGGGAATTCCCATGCACTTTTGTTTGGTTGTTTGAAAAAAAAGGAAGAATGGGAGGTTTAAAGTCTAGAACACGTGATAATATGGAGTGTATATGATGCGGCGTAGGAATGGGATGCTTTTGAGTCGTTGATGTTCTTAGAGAGATGGGAATAATTTGTATGTATGATATGACTACCATCACTACCATCAAATGATTGTCGAGAGGGTAGATGGATAAAAAGCCCTAAGAAAGGGGTGCGACGAATCTATGTGTTCATAAATAATTGCACACCCGAAGACCAGCTGGCATAGGTATTGCCGAAATGCAAAACCTTGTGACGTCGCCATCAAACTTCTATTTCAATAAGACACATCGAGCAGAGAAGAGGGATGGTGGGTTCCAGCGGAGGATTTTCTTTGTACTGATTTTTGACTCTCGATGTATAATATCAGGTCTAGAAAGAAAGCAAGAGTTCGTTCGTCTCATACTTTCGGTGGAGAATTTTGGACATGTGAATAGGCATTTCGTTGATGTATTAAGTGTATCAAGATGGTCAGCTTTGCACGAAGTTCAGCCTAAATTTTATACTGAAAGCAGTTGGTGTAGTAGACAGTCCAGGACACGCTGGTTGTCCAAAAAGGACGATCGATCATTACATGAAGTTTGAGATGACTGACGACATTTTTGTCATGGTAGCTAGCCCATGTTTAAATCTCTATCGTTTTTCTGAGTGCGACTGTGTATCCCAAAAACTGGTGTGAGGAAGTTTTACGTCTAATCTGCATTGACGAATCGACGCTAAACGTTTGCAGCAGCCGTCACCACTTGCGAACGGTAACTACAGCAATCCAGGATCGGTCGGTCTTCAAAAATGTAATGTGAAAAGTAAAACGGGGGGAAGAACCGATTCACGGGATGTTGTATTTTCACCGGCTTCTGGTCAAGGTGGACCGCTATCACAAATGCTGCACATGCAGAATTCTCCTGTTGGTAATTCATTGCCCGGTTCGGTCCGGATGGAAGTACCTTCATCGAGTTCCGCTTTCGGTAACTACCTTATTTATCTAAGTCAGTTTAATTAATTTTTAGAATTCATCAGGAATAGACAGTTTGCAAGCCAGCATCTTTGTGCGATCTTTGCAGAAAATGTTTGACCTGCTAGAATTGAATAGTCAGACTGGGAAAGCTATTAGCTGTGATTATTATTCAACCGAAGATTTTCCTTAAATTCAACAGTAAAACCTTACTATTTTGATTCCAGGGCCTCAACAGATGCAACAGCAGGTGTCCAATCAACAAAACATGGGTCAGGTGCAACCTTCCGGTTAGCTTTTGTAGGGCTTTAGAACCAAATCTAAAATCAGTATATGCTGAATTTCATTCAATTCTAAATTCAAAAATAAGTTAAAACTTTGTGTTGCTTTCAGCTTATTCGACTGGCATGTACCCGTCGTATTGGCAGCCACAACAGATGCGCTATATACAGCCGGGAAATGTTCACGCTGGCCATTACTATCCGGTGCAAAATCAGGGTTCCATGCAACCGTCAGGTAATTCAGTTTCTGGTTTTTTTTTAATCATTCAAAGTAAAAGTAATTGCTCGTTGAGGTGTTACATTTTATGTTACGCATATTTTTCAGCCTTCACGGGATATGGTATACCACCAGGAGCACGTCAGATGGTGCCAGCAAATTCAGCGAAGATGCAGCAGCCATCGCAGGTGGAAATGCCACGTATGCCGAATGGGCTTGTGCCTGACTGGCACTCCAGAATAAATACTGCAAAATCTCATCCGGTAAGCGTCCATCGAAGTTTGCTCGTGCTTTGCTCGTGTATGTGTTCATACGTTGTGATAATTGTGCATCCATCTATAAGCGGACCGTAAAATTTAAATTATGTTCTGCATTTTTGTACTACAGGAAACAGTGCAACAAACTACTTCGGGGCAGCAGTCGTTGACGCCGTCTTCGTTAATATCAGCACCGAGTCCAAGTGGTGCATCCTCGGCTGCCGACGAGTCATTGGAAGATTCTAAGTCTTTACCCGGTGCTTCTCCGAATCCATGGCCTCATACACCGTCACAGATGAGCCAGGGACATGTACGTCTATTTTGGGTTTTTGAGATTTTACTGGAAAGCTCTGTGCTTTATAATTGCGATTTTTAATTGTAGAGGACCCCGGTGCCTACAAATCGACCAAATACACCATCAGTGAATAAACGGCATGATCCAACTTCAATTATTGATAGATTAGTAAGTCTACTTTCTCATTTATTAAACGTTTTGTCATTCATATTTATTTGGATCAGTAGAGGAGCTGTTGCTGAATGTTATTTTGATTTTAGGGGCATTGTAAACATTATTTCAGGTGGGACCCGTCACTGCAATGAATCCTCAGCATATAATGCCTGAGAGGAGAGCTTTTTTCGAGAAATTGGTCCAGTTCTGTGAACAGCAGGTATGAATTCAATTACTCTGTTGTCATTCCAGGAGATTATTATGCTCAAAAGTTTGTCAGGAAATACAGCGCTGGTCTATTTTTTGCGGTATTTTTATTGCTTCATTTTTTTAGGGCGAACCAATCACACAAGTTCCACAGGTGTCGAAGCAAACGGTTGATTTGCATCGACTTTATTTAGCTGTAATGAAACGTGGTGGTTTTGAACAGGTAATAAGTAGAGCTATCCTTACTGCTGTAATTTTCTCATTTTTTGCTTGTAAAGCTTTCTTGTAAACTATCCCAATTCGGTTTTTTGCTAACGATTTATTCAAGATGTGGAATTTTGTCTTGAGTCTTTCGCATTTGAAGCTGGAGTTTTGTTTTTTAGGTGACACGCGACAAAACATGGAAACAGGTTTGTACAGAAGCGAATTCAGAGATGTCCGAGTCCTCTGCAGCTGGTTACCAGTTGAGGCGGCATTATCAGAAATATTTGTTAGGGTTGGAATGTTTAGAAACGGGCAAGAATGCTAGCGAGGTGGTTGCATTCGCAGAGCGGTTGAAAAAACGCCGAAAAGATAACAAGGATCATAGTGCACAACAATATTCTGGGCCTGGTAGGCTTTAAAGTCTTTGGTGTACGTTAATGGAAAGTGCGGTAATGATGATTATTGCGTTTGTTTCAAATAATCATTCGGGGTTCGGTGATATAAAACGCAAATTTGCCACAGCTATTGCAGCCGTAACTGGTCAAGCATGATTTTAATCCTGTAACACCTTGTTGATCAGCAAGTCTGAAGCGTTAGGGGCTGGTGTCCTACTAACGGAATTCTTGTTCGCAGAATTTCTTAGTGAAGGAATTGATTAATATTGATAGTGAGAAATCAGGAAGTTGTAGGGTATATTCATAAATTCAAAATGAACGGTGGAATGTCACACTGTTAAGCATTTGTTAAGCTGATTAATTTAAAGTTTAATTTTTATCGAAATCATTTACCTCGATTCTGAGAAGCTTAGTTGATGTATTTTTAGTTGGTGAACGAAACCTGAATACTGTTTTCTTACAAGTTTAAACATAGATAGATTCATACTCATTAAATTGATTTTATGGGCCTGATGGTTCAGACATGTTGTAAAAAGCCGTAATCATATTTCGCGTATACTTTTCTTGTGATAGCCACGAAAGCATCTTATTTGTACTTACAACAAATTTAGCCATTTCGTACAAGAGAGGTTTTTTAAATCTGATAGAAAACTTCAAGAAAGCGGTTTGTAATAGTTAAGCTCCTTACCAATTTGTCTGACCATATTTAAAAGTTGTGTGGAATTCAGTCCTTCAAATCTGGTGTTTTTTGGATGTGAACTTGTACCAGTTCTAATTGGTTCGAACGTTGTCGTTACCCGCTGTTTTTAGGATTTGTGTCCTCCTTTTGCTTTCCAATCTCTGTGATCTCTCCATTGAATTTGGTTTTAGGTTTTGTATTTCCTCGGTATACCTTGATATTCTTTCCGCATATTCGGTACAAAGCGAATGCACTTGTGCGAAGGGTTTTTGTGCTATATATTTCTGAGCCTTCCATAGCTGTCATCCAACTATGAAATGAGGGTTTATTGGCTAAATTAGTATCAAAATGAAATTCGTCCTTAGTTAAACATACTTGTTTTTAATTGATAACCCACTCTTATTTAGATTCAGTATTTCAATAATACCGCTTTTTTTCGTAGCTTGTCTGGAATGATTCGATTCTCTGTTCATAGCATAATCACAAGTTTATGTACTGTTACCAGTCAAAGTTTTTGTTTTTAGCTCATTTTTTACTTTAAAAAAGGCTTCACATGTGCCTCATGGATTCTCTACAAATTCAGAAAAGTGGAATCATCAGATTTCACTGGTTTTCATTAGATTTCACTTTTTCATTAGATTTCACTGAAGCTGAAATCTGTCTGGTGCTTTCATTTAATCAGAGGCTATCTCATAATGATTTCTTCAATAATTCAGTGTTAGAAAAAGCAATAATTTCAGTTAGTCTTTCTGTAATTTACTAGGCTTTTATCTGACTTTTTTAATTGAATTGGTTTACGTAGCTGAATGCTATCTGTTTCCTATGGACTGCAATCAAAAATATTATGGATGGACTAGGTTGCAGGTAGTAAGCGTAGAGAATATATCTGAATTCTTTAGTGCTTCATCCTTTCTTACAATACCTTTTTAAATATGTGCTCAATATTTTGATGTTTTGAAAACTAATTTTGTAGAGGTGAAGTAAGATATGAAAAGCTAGAGCGGGTACATAAAATGGGAAATGGTTTCTAGAACAAAAACGAGGCAAGGAATGAGCAAAACTAGATACTATTTATTCGTAAAACTAGATGCGGAAAATAACTGCGATTTTCCATTCTTTTTATACTGAACGCATTTCTACAGAAATCACTTTAACAAAGATTTGATTTTTTGTTTTTCCATTTTCTCTCCATTTCATACTCATGGCGATGATGTTAAAAGAAATTTTTACCAATTCAGAAATTTTAAAATGAATGCTAAAGGTGACGCAAAGTATGTATGGCGTGTAGCAGCCAGGTTCTTTGGAGGTTAGCATTGCTGCTTTAAAAATTGGCATTATTCTTTGGAAGTTAGCATTGCTGCATTAAAAATTAGCATCGAACAATATCAAATATATATCTATGTGTGTACAATATCGGAAACCTAAAAATTTTGTAAGCTGGGTTGTGATTTTATATGAAGGTTTCACTTCAAATGATGATAAGATTGAGTAGATTATATTTTTTCCTTGTTAATGGCGCAGCAGTGTGAAAATTACAAATAAGGAAACATTTCCAAAAATTAGTATCATTGTAAACCTTTGTTTTCATCAGTTACCTCTATTCATGCTTTATACGGTCGGTGCTCTTCAACTTTTGCGTTTAGCAAGTTATGGAACAAATGATCTTGGTTATGTCTGTGCATTATTAATTCGGTCCTTCAACTTCTAACTTTCGTATCTTTCACATTTAGACGACTATTTATGTTTTCTTCTCATGAAAACCCTTAGAGCTGGTTATGCCAGTTAGAACTACGGTTTAAATTTATTGGGTAAAGTTAAAAAAGGTGAAGATTGTCGGCTTTAGTAGTAACGTGGGGAAGAGAAATGGGATGAAAGATTTTGATTCGCGTCTTTATTGCACTGGGTAGTATAGACTTAATCGCTCTGACTTGATGCTGATTAATTAAATTCAGCAACTTTTGAATCGCAAATTGGTAAATCTAGTGTTACAAATAATAAATGGTATAATGTTATTCCGTGCTTAGACTTGGTCAGGATTTCCGTCTGTTTTTGGATTAAAAAATTTGTATTACAACAACAGCATATGTGTGGAGCCGATGCACTTGCTAGTTCATGGTCAAAGTAGACTGATGCGATGTGTGTCTCGATACTTTTTTCTTTTAGCGTCTAATCGAAGATTAATGTTACTGACTTTTTCTGCTGCTGTTTAGAACTATCTAATTGAATGATTACTCATCTTTTGGCACTTCTAACATATTGTACAAGAGCAGTCTTCTTTTTTTTTTCTTTTTTCTCACGATTTCCAGCCGACATTTCTGTAACGTTATGATCATCAGCATCATAAGTCGCAGATTTACGAAGCAGTGTCTTCTCCACTACATACTATTTTTGCATTTACAACCTTCTGTCGATTAATGATAAGTGTTTCATTTGCAAAAACTGTGGAGCAGAGCTCATATGCTCAGTTTTATTCGCCTGTTAACATCCACCATTTATTATCGGTAATCACGCTGATGGTCCTGCTCATGTATTTTTTTTAAATTGAAAGTTTTTTCTTTTGCCAACGCTAATAACATTTAGTCGAGATGATGTGGTTCATGTTAATCTATACGAGTACATATTTCATAACTTATTTTTACGTTTGCAGCCTTCTGTCGATTAATGATCAGCGTTTTATTTGCAAAACAATGGAGCAGAGTTCATTTGCTGAAGCTTGCAGTGCTGATGACTGTTCATTTAAATCTTGAATTTGTCTAAAATATGCATACCACTGACGGCTGAAGTTGTAGGTTCCGATCTTGTTGGTTCTAATATATTCTGTTTGATACTTGTAATTTTAAGCAACTAAAATTACAAGATCTATAGATCGCGTATGGTTAGTTGGACTGAATGCGTTGAATCTCAGTTCAAACTGCATACTATTTCTAAAGCTTTGAAATGCTACTGTTTCAGTGTACATCGTGAGTTTGTCTAAAATATACACACCATTGACGGTTTAAGTTAAAATAATGTTTTATATATTTTATCATATGGTAGGTCAACCATGATTCTGCGTTCTCTCAAGGTTTTCTTTCGTTCGAATCAATTATATTTATTATTGTAGTACCGGTTCAAACACTTTATTAAGGGACAGGTGCAACGTTATTATTTATTTTTCCAAACTGTCACTTCATGTTTGTTGAGTTTTGAAGTTCGGGTTTATCAAATGATTATCTTGTTGAAATAAAATGGACAATCTATATTTTTCTTTCTTGCTTTTTTAGTCCTTACTAATTTGGCATAAGTTGTAGCACTTAAGTTTGCTTTTCGTCAAATGCAAAATTATTTGTAATGTAGTCTTGCTTCTGTGTCTTTTTCGTGGAACATCTTATTACATTCATGAGCTGTTTTTGCGGGTTTTAATTTTGTCTCGGTGTTATTTCGTTTATCCGTCACATTTATGAAAAGCATGTCGTTTATTTCACTGCCAATTCTAGTGATTTAATACTCAGGATATCTACGGCATTAAGTCATAGATGGTCCAATATGATCCTGGTAATTTTTCATGAGTAATCGGGGACGATGCAAAAGAGCTAAGAAGCTTTCCAGCCTCTGTTCCAGTTATTGCTTCTGCAGTAGGAATATTTCTCTAAAACTGTACACAAATTAGTTCATGGGAAGTTCACTTATTTGAAATGAATGGGATCTACTTAATGAATGTTTCATTTTAATAATAGTATCTTTTATCACCGTAATAATGATCAAAAACGCAATCAAACTGCCACAATTACTATTTCTTTTCACACGTAGAACCTTGATATCTTAAGTTGAACGAGTTTATGCATAGTATTTTGTTCTCTACTGAAAAACGGCATTTGTGGCAACACTCATTTGTATACAGTAGAGATTTGCGTTATTGGTGGTTCGCAACTTTTTAAAACCAAATGACTTTAATGAAATGTATTATTATTTTTTTTTTTTTGATATTTTGTTTAGTATTCATCATGGCCTGAACAACTTCAGGTCAGCCTGGTCCCACGGGATACGGTCATTTGGGTGATCCAAATGCCGCTTATTTTTATGGTAGCGTGGATCCGAGCATGCAAGGACGGTTGCAAGGTCCAGTTAATTGGCAACCGCAAGGCTATCCACCTGGTCCTGCTGTTGCCGGTTTGCCAGGTGCTCCCGTATATCATCCAGGGATGCGACCTTCTATGCGACCTCCTTTACCACCGCAAATGATGCAGGTAAAGTTTTATTTCCATTTTGAGTTTTTTTTGCTTTCTTAACATTGCGGATTCAGCATTTGGAAAGAACCATTCTGCGGGACCATGGATCAGTTATAAGAGTTCATAAATTAGTTAAAACATTCTATAATGTCTTTCTGAATTTAACGTAGAACAACATAAATGAATTTCAGCAAGGTCCAGTAATCGATGAGCAGCAAAGGTATGAAGAGCAACAGCGGCAGCATTATTTTCATCAACAGCAAGCAGCATATGCTGTGCAGCAACAGTTACCGCGTACATCGACCCCTTCATCCACTTTACAAGTTAGGATTCATCTGTTGTGAATGCTTTCCCCCGAAGAAATATTTTCAATTCTTACACCGCAAAATTGATATGTGTCTAAACTTGGTAGAAGTTCATTCAAATATAGAGTACTGCGCACTTTTCGGATGAATTATTTCGCAATGCGCATTTGTTTCATGTTCAGGTTGACAATCAGCAGGGTCAGGGTTCACAAAGTCGAGCTCCAAGTACAGGTCCACCATTGGCTACGACTCCAGATAGCAGTAGCAGACAGTCGGCTGAAGATAATGCACCCTTACGACCACCGAGTCATCCACAAGTACCTAATGCAACGTCTTCTTGTAACATCCCTCCATCTGTACCTTCGCAACAGCAGCCTTCCGGTTAGTTATCTGAAAATTCTGGCATCTTTCTAGGCGGACACTGCACCATTTTAAAATCCTGCGACAAAAACTACATTGGTAATGGTTAAATTCGATTGCCAATATTATTAAAACTGTGACTTCTTGATAAGTAATCATTTTTGTTTTCTCACCCTTATATACATTTTTTGCAGTAGCATATTATGGACAACCTCATGCACCTCAAATGTATGGTGCATCGGGCTTACGTCCAGGAACTGGCCCTCCTGGATCATTACCAGTGAAAACTGGTAGTTTTCATCAAGCTTATACACAGCCTCAATCCGGATATCCCGCTTATCAGGAAGGTTACCAAACAATGCATCCTAACGTTGCAACTCAAATGTACCAGCAGCAGGTCATTTTTTTCGTTCATTTATATCTCTGCAGTAACCTTATACATTAATTAAATCAGCATGAGGTTTTATTGCAGATGTGGAATACTCAACAAATGCAAAGGTATTCAGGTCCACATGCTAATATACCAACCTCATCCGCTATGAGTAACTCCCAAATAGCTGCGGCAATGGTGCCACGGGTTTCCGGAACTCTACCTCCTGAAATGCAGCAACATTATGCTGCAAGACGGCCGCCTTTTTGCTTACAAGCATCTGGACCAACCATGTCTTCTGCTGTCCCGGGATCAACTACTCGGCTAAGAGTTAGTTTCGTAATGTTGACTACAGCTGTGATGTTGTTATCTGAAACTGTTATTGCCTCGTATATTGCACTGTGCTAGTTAGCACTAGTAAGGTTCTTTTTCTTGAAGTTTTTAAAAAAAAGTGTGATGTGTCTTCTTTAACAACATCTAGACTGCCAACCCCAGTGACTCATTCACTCAACAAATTGTGTAAATAAGGACATGGACTTATCTTCCATTTACATGTTTTAGTAGCTGTTGTTAAACCGATAAAATTTGTAGTATTCGGGTCCAACATCCAATTCGACTACTCATCAGCAGTTGCAGCCGCAATATGCGTCTCATTCCACGGTGCAGGTACTGTTTTATTTTGCTGCGTATTTCTAAATATGCAAATTTTCGTTTCGTTCTTTTAATAAAACGCCCACTTTGCATATGCTAGCAAAGATCCATTAGTGATCGCACTTTCGTTGCTTTACGCACTCTCTGCTTGCATAATTTTGAGAACTGATTTTGTTAGTATATGATCGTGGGCCTTCCATTAAAAGGTGGCATTTCTTTGTATTGCAGGGAGGTCGCGTAGTTGTCGCACCATCGAGTCCTTTTCCACATATGGGACCATCGACATCTACAGGTTTCACAGGAATACATGGCACGGTTGGATCATTGGGACAGTCAACGTCAGGTTTAAATTTTCCTAGTGGAATGCATACACCCAACGCTGCCTCTGCTCCGGGTACAGCTGTAGGTGCAATTATGCATCCTTCATTTGCCCAGTTCAGTCAGCCTCAACCGATGCAGTTTCCGTCAGGCAGTATTGAAGCAACAACAATCAGTCAACGAAGGAGGCGGAAATTGGCAGTGAAAGATTTGATACGAGTAAGCTTTGATACTCAGAGTTTACTCCCAGTTGATGATTAATATACAGTTGTACATTTTGTTGTTTTATAGGTCAGTACAAAGCGCATAATGATGGCTTTACGCAGTGGCTTAGAAACAGAGGCAACATGGGCGCTGAATGCATTGAATGTTATGTTGTACGATGACTGTGCTTCACCAACAATGTTGAATCATACTCCTGGACTTTTGAACTTGCTTGTCGAACATTTCAGGGCATTACTATCACTTCTTTATCCGAAAGTTTTCGAGGTATTACTTTTGTTTTCAGCAGAATGTTTGGAAATCCTTATTTTCTTTTTCGTTATGATTAAGATGGATTATTGGACTGTAGTAAATTCTATCGCTGGCAAACTCTTTAGATATTTTAACTCTCAAGAAACCTGGTTGTCGCACCACATAGTCGGAAATGTTAAGTGAGCAATGAATAATTTTTCGTGAAATTTATTGAGGGATAATCTTTTCATTCTCTGAAGTAACATAGTTTTCAGGTTGGTGTAGAATCCAAAGCGCAAACATCAGATGATGATTCTAATGAGTTTTTGATGCAGTCTTCAGAATTTGAACAGACGATGACACCTTCACTGGTTGTTTCTCGTAACATAAAAAATGGACCAACAAATTTCACAAAGATATCGCGTACAGGTCAGGATTTACTAATTATATGGTAACGTAGATCGTATATTTGTTTATGTGATTGATAAAGTTGATATAAACAGTACGTTATCAAACTTTTATTTAAGCAAATTTCAAGATTTGGAAAAATAGTGCATCTTTATATCGATATTTCTAATGTTCACAATTTTGCGTAAATGTTAAGGTCGAACGGTTTATATTGAGAAGAAGGAGGTACCTGAATGTTTGAAACTTGCGAGGCCAGGTGGATGGTCATGTGATATTGCGGACGGTAGGATTTTTTACTGTGTGCAAACACTTGCTTACTCTCTGTTTGCACGTTTCCTGCTGAGCCGATCTATCAGTAATTTGGGTGATATAGTTACAGAGTGTTGTAGGTCTCATTTCCCAAACGTTTTCATTCCTTGGGAATGCTCTCCGTAATTTCTTTATATTTAAAGAGACTCTTTCACTGGATCATCATGAGTCGCGAATTATAAATGGATTAGGAGGTGAAACATCTTCGTATCTTGCGGCTCGACTGATCGCTGATATCGAGTTCAGAAATCAGCTGAAGAAACCAAGATTTTTTATGAAAGAAATGAATGGGATATCAAAATTGGTTAAAGCTGAAATCGATGAAGTAGCGTGTTACAGCAAAATTGATAAGGTGGATAAGCGATATCTGATATTTTTTTCAGTCAGGATATCCTTTTTTGATTTTAATCACTTAATTTGTGTAAACCGTTCATATCATTCAGTTTCTTACATGCCGGATTTTGTATTTGCAGTCAATGCGAATCATCCCTTCTGAGGGGGAAAAGAGGAATAATGAAGATGAATGCAAAAAGGTAGTAGAGCTTAAGACCATTCGACCAACAGCACTTTGCGTTCGCGATGAATCACGATTACAACTTGTAAGTTATAATTAAGGAGAAAATTTGCTGATTTTTTGTGCTTCTATGAATCAACCAAAAACTTTTCGATAATTTTCAGTCAAGTTGAGTTCAAGTATGCTGGTGTTTGTGGTGAATTTATCTTTTGGAAGAGTTCTGACTAGACTGTTTTGTAGCTGTCTATAAATGTCAGTGTTAAAACTGTTTATAAATTTTTCGTATTTTTTACATAGTTGAGATCTTTATCGTTTTAGGTAAAGCGTTGCTTGGCAGTTTCAAATGTTCTTCGTGGTTTATCTTTTTTGCCGGGTAATGAAGGGCCAATGGCTAAGCATGCTGGACTTTTGTACATCATTGGAAGATTGTTACGGCTTTATACGGACGAAAGGATACTGAAATTGCCAGGATCGCTAGTGAAGCAATTGTCGAAGAATGTTAGTTCTGGTTTTTAAATCAATTTTTTAAACATCGGGTTTCAGCTTGAATGATTTGTTATTATTTTACTCGTGGATGGATTGTGAATTATGCCAGTGAGTCAGTCTTCTTAAAATCGATTAGCCTGTGGCTGCTTTTGAAAATCATTGAGGTTAAATTCCAGAAATCATTAAAACACCATGGTTTCTTATTTCAGGATGATATTCAGCCAGTTTTAGCTGTTGGAATGCTTTCGGAAGCAAACCGTCGTTTAATGGAACCTGGAGATTTATTGGAATCTGATGATGATAATTCCTTATTATTGTTTGAAACAGCTTGTCAGTTGCGGGAAGATGCATTTGTTACTCTAGTACACATAAGTGTCCAGGTATATTCGATTGTAGTTACAATTATAATTGATGATATAATATATAGGAATTGTGTTTCTTAGTGTGATTTCTTTATAATTCGAACTTTCCAGCTGGATTTGTTTGAATTTGAGTCGGATATTGCTTGGCCACTGTTTGATGCGCTTATTCATTGGTGTGTGAGTAAGTGTGCTGAAGCGAAAGACCCATTGATTTCAGGTGGTGTTTCTCCGAGGTGCGCTTTTTTATTTTACTGATATGCTTAAAACCATAACTTGATTGGATTGCGATATAGAAACAAGCATTAATCTCTTTTGCAATATATGATTTTAAAGGAACTACGCTTTGGAAGCGTTGTGCAAGCTGTCAGTAATCGAACATAATGTTGATCTGCTGCTTTCCACGGGCCCATGGTCTCGCGTGGAAAGCTTTATCAAAATGTTGGTCGGATTGCTTGCTCTGAATGAAGAAATACCAAGCAGGTCGGCGGTGTTCTTTACCAAATGAGTATTTTTATGCTGGGAAATACTGACTGCGTCGATTTTTAGTCATTATTTAGTGACGCAACTAAGCACTGAACACATTCACGGACCGTTCCTGGAAGCATAATCATTGGAAGTAACAAGACCACAAGCGGTCTTGCTGTATCCATAACTGTTTTTATGTTACATTTTTGCTTACTATTTTTTAGAGAGTTTGCGATTGTCATACTATGTGCGCTGTGTACTGTTTCGGAGCCAACGTGCTACGTTGTTGCTGCTGAATCTCCAGCTGTACATTATTTGGTGGCATTTCTTGAAATGGGCGATGCAAATATGCATCAGGTTTGCAATGAGGTTATTTTGGTTTGGGATTGAATCAGATACAAGTGATCTCTTTTAAAGTTAAAAGGGTAAGCCTATGTTAGAAGTGGTAGGCAGGTAACCCTTTTACGGAAATCGAAATCCCGTATGTTTGGCGGTCTTGAAGAATGTTTCGATATTTTTATTTTGAAATAAAAAGTGATATTCCAGATAGCTCAGCAGCACGGAATCCAGGCACTTCGCGATAATCCGGAAATGATGGGCACCTCAGTTCCAATGTTGAGGAGAGCAGCATCTATTCTTCAGCAGCTCTGTAAAGTCCCGGCTTGCAGACAGCATCTCATCCGGCATCAGCAAAGATTACTGCAATTCACAATGTCGCATCTGGTATGTTATTAGTAATTGCCCCTCATGTTTTTTCACTAATTTACTTCTAACACATTAAATCGAATTAAAATGTTTTTATCTGTGTTGGTTGTTTGTGGATTATTCTTGGTTTCAACTATACCATGACTCGCATTTACTGGATTTTTTATATTTGAAAATTACTGCAGATGGATTCGCGAGTAGGACAGACTATCACAAATGTCTTGTACGCAATGCAATACTTTTCGGATAGAGAAAGAGGAAATATGGATAAGGGCGAAGGGTCAGGTGGAGATGATTATCAACGAAAAGACGGTAAAATAAGTGTTAGGACAAATGGTGACGTGAAGTCATTGAAAAATGGTCTGGAAGCAAGAGCTGACATCGAAAGGAATTCTATGAAACGTACTGATAAGCACAATGGTCTTCCTGAAGGTATTTTATCATATTTTTCTGGAGTTTTCTGGGCGATAGTATTTTAGAATGGACTAAACTTCTCGAATTATTTTCCTTTTTTTCATCAAAAAAATTTTTTATGGTGGAAGTAATCATGAGTACTTCACAACTTGTTTCATTCACATCGTTAGGTCGTTACGTTGCCAGTTATTCGGATTATGAAAAGCTCAAATGGTGTTTGATGTTATATATTGAAGCTGATTTAAAAATTTGTTATGGTTTTGTCATTCTTCAACTCATTACTGTTATTATAAGACCAAAATTAATGCTAAGACGTAATACTTTTTTAGCAGGTAACGTGGATCTGCATGGAGACTGTTCGAGACAAGCAAAGGATGATGTATCTCCACAGGCAGCAAAGAAACAGAAATTGGAGAATGGTCTTTTGAACTACTTACCAGCGACCAAGGGCAGTAGTACCAGTACTTCAGCTCCTAATTCTTTGAAATCTCTGGTGAATGGTGATGTGAAAACTGCTGTAACATCTATGCAAGCTGTTTCCAGAAGCACTCCAGCAACACCGGCTGGTTCAGTACAAGCGGTTGCATAACTCCCAGATTGTTTCTGGATTTCTCTTTCTTCAATTTTACCGTAAGGTAGCTCTCTGAGGCATTGTGACGTTATGCCATCGTTTCTAGCAGGAAAATGAGCTCAAGTAAGTATTCATTGTTTTAACGGGTACTACTTTTTATTGCTTTTTCAATTTGATGTTAGGTGTTGCTTATGTTCAATTGTATCATCTGATTCTCTAATTCTAGCTGGGGGGAAAGGGTTTACCAATTTTTAGTGCCGAAATATTCTTAGCAAGAGTTTTGCATGCTTGTCGAGGTTCAAATCGTTTGGATTCTATATTTTGACGATGCTCAAACTTTTTGTGCGTTGATTATGAAATTTTAAGAAGCCAGTGTTGAAAAAAAGAACCCCTTCTTTCAGCCTCATTTTTCGTTTTTTCTTCGGGTTCACCCGGAACTTCTATCGTAGCAGTTTGTCGAAGATTACTGAAAATGTTTTTAAGGATTTTTTAGAATATATTTTGTTTTTTCTGGTTCGGTACATATTGGTTCATTTTATTGTCTTTGATCGGTCGGCACAGTCTGCGGTGTTTTTCATCCTCTGCTCGTGGTAATGGCTATGTCATATTTTGTATGTGTATATCAGTACCATTTTATGATTTCATATCCTATCCCGTCTACTCGTTGATGCTTAATATTTCTTGTACTCATTGTTTTTGGTGATCGATTATTTTCTCCAGATGGGCACAACTTATTGTTTTTCGTTTAATCCTGTACTTGAAGCTTGCCTTTTTGCCAGATGCACATACTTTCATGTTTTCGTACATTTCAAAAAAATATTGGTTTAAAAAATTTTTGTTTTTGATTAGACAATGACAGTTCTCTTCTTTCCGATTTTATTGCTTATGTATCATATTTTATCTGAATAGCAGTTTTAAATTCCACTTCAAGTATAAAATACTTCAAACTTTTCATTGTTTTATTTCTCGCCTGTCAGAACAACTTTTGATTTTTTGCAAGTATTTTTGAATTTGAAACTAGTCAAGAGTGCATAATTAGTTTTCTATTAATTGTCCTTACGTTGCATTCTGTTGGACGACGTGTGGGTTCTGATGCTGCTTGCTACTCTGGAAAATTGCTACCGTTATTCCTTACCAATACATTTTCATAAATTCATGTTTTTTTTTTGTTCATGTTGATTTCTCGAAATGATTTGCACTATTGTTATTACGTCGTTTTATTTATTTATTTTCGACTGTTTTGACATAAAAGTATTATTTAATATTGTTTACCAATATTGCTAGGATGTTTTCTGATGGGAAGATAACTCCAACATGCCGTAAAGGATTTCCTTGGAGCGAGGAAGTGTAAAGGAAATTTGGTTTCACAGTTATGTGAAGCGTTGGTGCTGTTCCATGTTTCAGTTATGGGGTGGGAGTCTATACTCGAATAAAGGTGGTTTTTGCAAATAAGGAGTATTTTTGAATGCAGGGATGTAGAACCATACTTACGATTCGGGCATTGTCATATGGGGATTTAAGAGGTGCTTGAAAGTTTTAAATTGCTACTATTATTACACATGATGCGTTAAGCTAGTTTCTTCAGCTATTTCCGTCACAGTTAAACAAATGAATGAAAACAGTGCTCACACCAGTCAAGACTGCGCAGGGGTTTTAATTCCTGTCCGGGAGTCATTCTTACTGGGGAATCAAATGGCAGTTAGTACACATGAGAGATGCAGCACGATGAAGTTTCGGGAATCTTGAATTTCATTTGAACTGCATCTGCGGGGAAATTTGTTGTGAAGACGGCCCCATGTAGATGAGGGTTCGGATTGTTAAACAGATTCCACATCTATAAGTATAACATTTCTTCCGACATTAGTGTAAATTGTGCAGAATTTGCTTGTGACTTCCTTATGGGTGCCAGGTAACGGTGAACAATGAAACGGATGGAGAACGAGGGGAACACACAGGTAATGGATGAATTGAATAGGAATAACGCAAAAAAAAACTTAAAAAAAAGAAACAAATAGAAAGCAAATTTAGAGAAAGGAAAGGTAATGCAATACAGTGAAATTAAATCGATGGTGAGGGTAGGAAGGTCATCGGCGTTATATAAAAGGTCACCAACTGTAATGAATGAGAGAACTGCAACCTAGCTAGGCTAAATGGAGAAATTGAATCGAGGTAAGTTACGAGGAAGGGATGATTATTACCCTTCGATTTTCCCCTCTATTAACTAGGCTTTATGTAACAAACTAAACTCGAACGTTACTCAATCAAATCGCCAATCCCTGCAAGGTCTGCGAAATGATAAGAGGTGTAAAGCCATTATCGCCATCGAAACAGCTAAAGTGCAGTCCTCCAAATTTATGGCGTATGATTACTCCAAACACGGTCCCAATGAAGAGAAAATCTAAGAGTTTTAATGCCGGTACCCGTATAGTCTCGAGGATTCGCTATAGGGACGACATGGAAATTTACATAAAACAACATATTTTGTTCCCATGGAGGCTTTCACTTCTATCATAGCGTACCTTTCCCCTACTTCTCAGTGGACGAACAGTGAGAATTAGATGCGGCTCTATTACTCCCTTCTATGAGTTGTTTGATCCTTCACTCCTCTTGGCTTCAGCAGTCTTCACTGTCACCGGCACCCAACCTTTAAACCTAACCGTCTATAGATCGTCTGATTCCTTCCATTTGACCACTATTATGGATTTTGAGCTAGGAGCTGGCTCAGCATAAAGCGGAGGAATGGCATAGGGTTTGCTGGTGACAGAGCTGACCGCAACCACAATGACACACCCGTAGAAGTGTTACTGGGACATCTCCCTCTTTGTGATTTGTTTGCATGTCGTGCTTGGTTTGAAGCGAATCATTGTCACCTACCTCCCAGAAAGTGATATCGGAGAATATGATCGTCTTGTTTATCCGATGATCGCGATAAAGAAAAAAGATCAGGAAAGCAATAGGTAGATCGATGTAAGAAGAAGTAATATGTAGGATGATGATTTTCATTTCTTGTAGACCGTACTTCTTCCTGATTGATGTTTCCTGGGAGAAGATAGGTTGGGCAGACGCTGTAAAAGGCAGAAAGCAATATTGCGGCACAGTGGATGCGCTATAGTCGTGGATTTGGAGCAGCGGAAACAAAAATACACTTCGGGGAGTCTCAGCCACTGATGAGCGAATCGGTTGCCAGTACCAGCAGGGACGACATCTTTCTGCTGCCTCTAGCAAGTACCCCGCCATCAGTTCATCGTTTCGCGGGACTTTTCGACACCATCATGTTCAGGTTTGTTCTTTCCATAACGAAATGTCTCGCACGAGTTCATTACGAGCTTCTGATTTCCATGAAATATTGTTTCCATTTATTATGAAAGGCCATTTTAGGACGATCATTTTTTTTTCTTTAACAATGAAAAGGTTAAACTATGAGCAGTGTCTATAGTTCTGTTATAAATGGAAAGAAAAATTGTCATTAGGGTGGGCATGAAATGATTGTAGAATAAAAATAATTAAAATGTTTTGTATTATAAGAATTTCTTAGGATGAGCTAGTATGACTTTGTAGGGAGAAATTTGTTGCTAACACATCGTTATAATTCTAATAATTGTCAAATTTCTGGAGTCAAAAGTTCATTGTAAAACTTCGGTATGTTCAAAGTATTTCTGATACTACAAGTAGTCTGAAACATAATACATCAGTCATTGATAAATTGAAAAGATATTCAGTGTTTTCTAAAGAATTTATCACGTTGTAAATTATCTTTGTTTAACGTAACGGTAAGAAGTCAAGCGATTGTTGTAAATATCGTGTATAAGGAGGCAGCATTGGGTCATTATCATTCATTACATTTTTCTGCACAAAGAGTATCAACGATGCTAGGCTCCTTTGCGCACATAAAATTTTTTTTAATTTGATTTTTGCATGCGCTTTGTACATTCTACTTCTTATTCATTGTACTGTTACTTCAAGTTAAATAAATTTGCATCACTGACGAACATTGGCTTTTCAAAATAAACTGTTCACAATTAAATTTTCATCTTAGCAAACATTGTTTGATATGTGTCTTTCTGAATATTGAAGCATCTTAGATGCTGCTGGAATTTTTTCCGTCGACGTCGTACATTTCATTCTCGAACAATAAGAGTTGGTCATGGACCAGTACTGGGTTCGGCGCATTCGTTTCCTCCCAATACAGTGTGTAATCAGAAATACAACATGTTCACGATCATCCCTTTGGTTAGATATATTATTACAGCATATGCAGTATTTCAAGTTTCCTCCACCTTTGTAAACATTTTTGCAGGTTCTTTTTCAACAATTCAAGTTCTTCCTGAATCTTTACTTTCTTTTGATGGCTTGCAGTCAGTTTATTCCAGCTATTCAAATTGGAGCACCGATCACTTATTGGGGGCCACTGGTAAGCATTTTTTGCTCATTAAATAATTTGATGGAGTAACTGTTGAGGTTGTAGGGTTTTGTACTAACAGTTACGCTGATTCGGGAAGCTATGGATGATTTTGTTCGCTTCTTGAGAGATCGAGAACTGAATAGTGAAAAGTATGAAAAGCTAACACCACATGGAATCGACTATATATCGAGCTCGTAAGTTTTTTTTTTCATTTTTGAATTCAGCTTCTTGCGGATCCAGCTGAGATGTTTGAAGAAATTCAAAGTTTAATTTATTAGAAATGAAGTTTTACTGTTGCATTTTGCAGGAATATCAAAGTCGGTGATTTGATAATAATACAGAAGGATAAGCGTGTACCGGCAGATGTAGTTTTCTTGCGAACTACTGAGAAATCGGGAGCCTCCTTTATTAGAACTGATCAGCTAGATGGTGAAACCGATTGGAAACTGCGGATTGCTGTCCCTGTTACTCAGAATCTTGTTTCCGATCAGGTAAGTGTCTTTTTCCTAAATGCTTTAACAGTCAGGAAACCCTATATCTTTTCAGGACATATTTGATCTTAACCTGGAAATTTATGCCGAAAAACCACAAAAGGATATTCATGACTTCGTAGGCACCTTCAAGGTAAGATTTTTGTACACTTTTGTCTGCTTATTAAAACTTTTGATCAGAATTTTTTCTTGCCCTTACTATAGTAAAGCTTGCTGGCGACCTCTTTCTTTTTTGCATGCAAAATGATATAATTTAAAATATTCAGGTAAGTTCTGAAGATTCAACACAGGATGGGTCGTTAAACGTCGAAAATGTTCTCTGGGCCAATACGGTTCTTGCCAGTGGTCGTGTAGTTGGTATTGTTGTGTACACTGGTCGTGAAACCAGATCTGTAATGAATACTACTTTACCGGAAAGTAAAGTCGGATTACTCGACATAGAGGTTATTCCTCTGTACCTTTATCGGTTCAGCACTTAGGTGCTTCAACAGCGAACTAATCGAAGACCTCGAAATTTTACAATGTTTTTGAAATTTACAATCTTTTTTTCAGGTCAATAATTTGACCAAAATATTGTTTTTGTTTGTGGTCGTGCTAGCTTCTGTCATGGTCGCCATGAAGGGATTAGATAAGAATTGGTAACATATTCTGCAATCGTTCCTTTCGATAAAAATTTGTCTTTGTCACTGTTATAGAATTGATCAGGAAATTTGTTTCAGGTATCGGTATTTGATGAGATTCATTTTGCTATTCTCGTATATAATTCCGATATCACTACGTGTCAATTTAGACATGGCTAAGCTCTTTTATTCGTGGCAAATAGGAAGAGATCGTCACATTAAAGGTGAATGCATTTATTTCTTGTCTTTATTTTAATGAATCATCTATTTTCCATTGTTTCAAATTTTTAGATACGGTTGTACGCAGTAGCACCATTCCTGAGGAATTGGGCCGAATTTCTTTCTTATTATCTGACAAAACGGGGACATTAACGATGAATGAAATGCGATTTAAGAAAATCCATCTGGGGACGGTGGCATTCAGCAGTGATGCTTTTGAGGTATTTTTATCGATGCTTTGCAAATGAAAGATGGCACAGACAAAGTTCAGCTGTAAATAAAATTTTTTTCACGGAACTTTTTCAGGATGTTTCTCGACATGTGTTATCAGCTTATTCTGGTAAGCTCGGTCGCCACTCATTTTCTAGTAAGTTGCAAATGGCAGTAGAAGCGATTGCGCTTTGTCACAATGTAACGCCGACGCAAGAAAATGAACAGATTAGTTACCAGGCCGCCAGTCCTGATGAGGTTTCTCATTTCCTTGTTTGTGAAAACATATAAGGAATGAAACTATATTAGTATTAAAGAAGGTTGTTCTAGATTGCATTGGTTCGGTGGACAGAGCAAGTAGGTGTTCGGTTAGCTCAGCGTGATCTCACTTCAATGCAACTGCAGCTTTCAAATGGCCAAACAAAAAGTTTCCAAATTCTCCATTTATTTCCATTTACATCTGAAACAAAACGGATGGGAATCATCGTTAAGGTCAATCTTTTGTTTGCATGTGGTTGTAGCCTTGAACATTTCAGAAGCGCAGAAGTGCATTTTTAATGCTGGTATGGTACAGTGTAATGATATAACATTGTATAAAAGTTTAGGATGAGACGAGTGATGAGATCAGCTTGCTGATGAAAGGTGCAGATACGGTTATGGCTGGTATGGTACAGTATAATGATTGGTTGGAAGAGGAATGCAGCAACATGGCTAGAGAAGGTTGATTTTATTGATAATTTCCTTCGTAATGATATGTTTTAGTTACAAATTCTTTCCAGGACTGCGAACATTAGTAGTTGCGAGGAAGGTTTTGTCGGTGGAACAGCTGACCGATTTTGACAAACACTATCATCAGGCGAAGATGACAGTGGTTGATCGAAGTGAACATATGGCTGCAGTTTTGAGGCGACTGGAGACTGATTTGCAACTGATCTGTTTGACTGGCGTGGAAGACAGATTACAAGTATTACTGTTTAAGTTCTTCTATTAATAATATTAATAAAAAAGGGTCATCTAAATAAACATTAACATCAAATATGGTTGGTTAAGTGAATGAGCATTATACGTTGACATCGTATGTTGTCCTTTCATTTAGCCGAACTTTGGCTGATTTCGTTTCAGTTTGAATGGCCGTTTTTCGTACATTAGGTAATGATATGTATTTTTCCAATATCATTCCTAATGTTTTGAAGGAATTGCATCTCTCTGTCGTGATGTTGTCATATGTGTGACAATTCGGGTATAATTGCATTGACTAATTTGCAGGACCAGGTGACAACTTCTTTGGAGCTGCTTCGAAATGCAGGGATCAAAATCTGGATGTTGACTGGGGATAAACTAGAAACTGCGATTTGTATTGCTAAGTCATCCGGGTTGTTTTCCAAAACAGACAATGTACATGTATTCGGACAAGTACAAACTAGAATAGATGCGCATAACGAACTAAACGCCTTGCGAAGGTTTGAGAAGTCCATTGCAATCAAATGGGAAAATTGTTATACCTTATTTTTTCACCAATTTATCAGTCCTTTGCAGAAAAAACGATGTAGCACTAGTTCTTTCTGGATCTGCCCTCACTGTATGCTTGCAATATTATGAAGCTGAAGTAGCGGAGCTTGTAAGTTACACCTTTTTACTTTCCGTCTCTATATTCTTTTAAAATAATTTCCTCAAGAAACGTCCACGACAAATCATCATACTTCTGAATAATGTTACCGGTTCATGAAACAGCGATGCATATCTTTCTGGAATTTATTTTCTTAGGCATTATTGCCATGTATTGTGTGTAGTGTTATTCTTGTTAATAACTTCAGGTCTGTAGCTGTACCACAGTAGTGTGCTGCAGGTGTTCACCAGAGCAGAAAGCTCAACTCGTAAATTTGCTTCGAAAGTACCGTTCTCCTTTACGAGTTGCTGCTATTGGTGATGGTGGTAATGACGTGTCTATGATACAAGCGGCGCATGCTGGAATTGGAATTGATGCTCATGAAGGTCTTTGATTATTGAATCTCGTTTATATGTAAAGCAGGGATGACTGACAAGACTGCTGGCTCGGTGTAATTTTATGATTTATATTTTACACTCATTTGACATAGCTGTTTGTTATTCTTTGTTGCACTGATTTGCACTAAGCTACCAAAGCTGAAAAGATTAAAGGTGCATATGCTTCATTTTACTACGACCATTCTGGTTTGATAATCTGCCGGGCTAGAGAAGAGACGGACTATTTTTAGGGAAGCAAGCGTCCTTAGCAGCCGACTTTTCTATCACTCAATTTGCTCACATTTGCCGCTTACTACTTGTTCACGGACGTTACTGCTACAAGCGTTCTTGCGCTCTGTCTCAGTTTGTCATGCACAGAGGTAGGTCAAGGAATGTTCCACAAACAATTTTGCACTAAGCCTTTAATTTTCACAATCAGTTCAGTACCAAGTTTTCAAAGGCATGTTTTTTTCAGGTCTGATCATATCGATAATGCAGGCTATTTTTTCTTGTGTATTTTATTTTGCCTCCGTTTCACTATATCAGGGAGTATTGATGGTTGCGTGAGTTCATTTTCTACTTTTTTAGTTTTGCTGTACCACTTCTATTCACTGACACTTTAAACGCTGATTTTTACGAATAAGTTTATGAACTATGTAGGTTTTCTGCATTTTCGGCGTGACGGATATAAGCCTTTTCCGCCTCCATAATTTATTCATTTTACTTCCGCATATAGTTTATCTGTGGCTTTTTCATCATTTTGCTGTTTGAAGTGTCGCCATTTGCAGATATTCGACCGTATATACAATGTTGCCGGTGTTTTCTTTAGTGGTTGATCGAGATGTCACTGCTTTGAATGCGTTAACTTATCCCGAGCTTTATAAAGAGCTCGGCAAAGGACGTTCTCTTTCTTACAAAACATTTTGCATATGGATTCTGATTAGTATTTACCAAGGTTAGGTTTTTAAAAAAGTAATATTTTAATAAAAGAACTTGCATTAATCAGTTTTCGGTATGGGAATAGTAATTATACAGGATCAGCAATCATGTACGGTGCCTTGCTCGTATTCGATTCCGACTTCATTCATATTGTATCCATCAGTTTTACCGCGCTAATAGTCACCGAACTGATTATGGTAGCACTCACCATACACACCTGGCACTGGGCCATGCTCCTTGCTCAGGTTTATATTTGTTCTTACCCTCAACTGAGTAACATGCTATCATATTGTCCCTTTTGCTGCAGTGAAAAAGCAATAAAAACTGCCACTGTCCATGCAAGTTTTTTGCAAAAAAAAGACAAAAGAAATTTCGAGCTGTTGATGTTCAGTTTCAAAATGTAAATAATCATCAATTCCATCAGTTATTTTTAGGCTCTTTCGCTGAGTTTATATGCGGGATCCCTTCTCTTACTGGATAATTTTTTCGATCGTCAGTTCGTTACAACATGGATTTTTTTGTCAAAGACGACAGCTATAACGGCAATTTCGTGTTTTCCGCTTTATATCATCAAGGCACTTAGAAGGCGATTTTCACCCCCATCCTATGCTAAAGTGAATTAGTTCGACGCCTGTTGATCTTTGAATTTCTTGTTGTGTCACCTTTATGAACTTTGAACTATATCTTTCGCAAGAAGTAAAATCTTTTAGACCTCAAAAACGTCTAAAAGATAGTCATTCCGTCTTGTTAGTGGAATGTGTATACAAGGTGTAAAATTATTTTCGTTGTACTGTGATATTTTTTTTCATTGGGATTTCCTGTCAATTTGTAGTTGATTTTGATTTTGTTAAGCTTGGATAGATTTTTAGCGGTTTGGGCAGTTGGTGGTTTTTTGGTGGGAAACTTTCTCTATGTCCATCTCTATTCTAAACCGTTAGCAAATTGTCCAGGCTACTTTGCAGTGCAATGATAAGTCAATGTGAAGAATGTTGTTTCACAGAGCACATACCTAAGGACTGTTTGGGCAGAAAACTTTCCAGTGAACCAAGCATATTTTAATTGGTATAAACAATAAATAGCTTATCATCTTTCTTTTCTCTTTACGTCAAAGCGTTAGATAACCTCAATATCTAATTCATTATCAATCATCGTAAAATATGTACAAATAAGCGTCATATTTTCAGAACTGTAAGTGCACTTGGTATTTTGGGAGCTATAATTGGAGCACTGAAGAATTCACAGTAGTTTTAGTCAAACTCATTAGTGAATTTGGAGTGTATTTGTAGTGGTGCATAGCGAACCCTGGAAGTATGAATTTTAAGGAATCGTGGGGACGTTACGTCGCGTAAGGTTGCATGTTCAGAAAGGGTAGTCTATTTTAGGACGTGGATGGCGGTATTAGCGGGTATTGGATATTTATTCATCGCATTTTCACCTTCATTTGTAATTTTTCGACGAATAGTCGCCAGTGATCCCCTGCGAATTATACTATTTGTGTTGGGGTATGTTTGAAATTCTTCGTAGTCTTCAATTACATACGTGTGTGGTGTTTGTGCGGCTGGGCTACCGTTATTGAATCGACAAGCTGTAAAACCACTTAACTCGAAATGCGGATATGATGATAATGACATTTATTGAAATATAACTGAAGCAGTATTGACGATGATGATTTTATTGCACTTTCCAACATTTCCTTCATTCCCTTTCGATTTCAGCGCATTTTTTTGGCTTCTGTCGTTATTACTATCGGCATGTGTATGGTTTGTAATGGTACCGTTCAGGGAGCACATGGTTTTTGCTGTAGCCGTCTCTGTTGCATTACAGGAAGGAGCGAGATTTCTTCACTTCATTCTCTTAAAAAAGGCACAAAAGTGACAGTTCTATAATTTCGTGTCAAATAAAATCCGACACCCGCTAACTTGAGTGTAGTCAGATGATTTGACTACTGACATGTTTACCACATCTGTTTTATAGATTACAGTTTAGTATTTCATCCTGTCGTCTGTAGAATTGGTATTCCTGACCATATGTAATTTTGTCTAGTTTGCATCTTACATTGGACAAGTAATTTTGGCCACATCCACCATCAGATGTCTGCTAAAAATTGTTTTTAAATAATTTCAGAGGTCTGAACCACATGTCAGTTGCGGGCCAAAGAATAGCTGGTGTGCATACTCTGAGATATGCTCGTCATATTTTGGCCATTGTGTGCGGCTTAGGAATGGGCGTAATGGCAGCTTTGTTTCTTATCATTAATGTGGTCGCGGACTTTTCGGGTCATGGTACTGTGGGTTTGCCGGCCACCGTACCATATGTATCGGATCGCTTCACAGTGAAGCTTTTCCCCGACGACCAGTATTTTCCTGTAAGTTTTCATATAAGAATAGCAAAAAAAAAGTCAACAAAAGCACGGACTGTTTCAAAATACTGTTCTCAAAAGTAAGGGCACTGCAAAGTGATATACTTGACAAATGTTGACCTTAGGATTGAAAAACTGTCACAAATTGACAATTCCACAACACATTTTAATTGATAGTTTTATACTAGATTTGCAGATAACGTATTCTATATCAGCGTGCATGGTCACATTGTGCCACGTCTTTTGGACAGTGTTATTTTGGGATGGTTGTCATAAGAAGGGTACTACGAGCACTTGGTGGTTGGGTGTTTGTTTTGCTGTGATCTCACACTATGCTATGTCTGCCTTGGTAAAGTTATTTCTTTTTTCGAGTGTAGGTATCTCATATTTTCTTTTTATGACCAGTCTTCTTGAACGACTGCTTTTTAATAACAATCAATGGCTAATTAATGATTACAGAGTTTCGGAAATCGAACAAAGTACCAGGTGGTTGTAATGTGTGTGCAGGGAGCTATTGTTGTGGTAAATGCAATGATCACTTGTTTAATAACGGGTGTTACATGGTCAGTCTTAAAACGCAGAATGAAATTAGCATTGTACAGAATGATATGCATGAGAAAATGCAGTTCAGGGTCCATTGCTGCCTCTGTGTCCAGATCAGGAAACCCCGTTAGCGATAGGTCTGATACACTCCACATTTATACCTAAACTGTAATGTCTATTTTTCCTTTGAATTCAGTGTGCTTTACTAATCATTTTACCATTTTAATACTCCTTTATCTTGCCAATGAGTTCCACATTTTATCACATTGGCTGAATGAAAGTAAACACCCGTTCCTCGCTGCTATTGTCATTCCTCTATCATTGTGCCGCTTACAAATCTACTACATGATCTCTTCTGATGCTTAATTTTGTCCTTAATAAAATTATACTTCACATATTAATTGTAGACATTATTCTCAATGAAACAATCAGTGAAGCACTTCCTGATAGTGCGCTTCGTTGAACAGTGTTAAATCGTTGGTTTTCCATGTACCATGATTGTCATTCTTTGCTGAAACCAATGCTGCCGGAATTTAAAGATTTCTCACTATTGCATTCACTAAAGTAGAAGTTCCTATTGCTAAACCATAGACGAAGCGTTGGGAACTCGATACTTTCCTAGAGTAGTTTATTTCATGACCACATTTAAATTAGAACGTTGTACCATGATTTGTTGACGCTTCGAACGTGGAGATTTCTCACTTTCAACCTTCCAAATTCGTGATAAGATGCGTTGGCGTCGAAGCAGTCTCATGACAATTACGATTTGTCTTTACAGATTAATGCGTTGTTCGTATATTGTCCAAATGTGTAAAACTATCTCACGTGGACAAACTTCGCAGGCTGACTCCATCTGATTCGCAGAGGGTGGTGATCATGTAGAATGAGTGAGACGAAATTTATAGTAGTTCTAAAAATGATTTTAATATATTTATAAACTACTGGATGCTTGGACAAAAAATTACCTGTTAGTACATGCACAGACAAAGGATAATCATGGCAACGAGTGTTTTGCCTCTTGACGTACTTAAAAAGAAATACAAGGATTCACAACAGTGTCACTTGAAAAATCTCTAGGTCACTTCCTGCAGGTCAGACAAATATCGCTTTGGGGCACCTAGCATCACAAATTATCGGCGTAACAAGAAAAAGTATATAAATAAACGCTAAACGAGTCGTCCCAATATGACTAAGTCAAATTATTGATGCAAATGGTTGCTTCGACTTCCCCTGCAGAAAAAAAATGTCCGCGGAAAAATGGACCTGATTCGATCTCCCAAGATCCATCAGCAATTCAAAAATCTCTCCAGACTGGGAAACAGAGATTAATCAGCGGTTGAGACATGGTCTGCTAAATTTCGTCAAATCGCTGCATTACAAATCACTGTGTCTTATTGTATCGTTATGAAAAACAACAATATAGGAAATTATTTGGCGGTGTGGTAAATTTAGAAATGAAATGTAGTGAATGTTTTTTTGTTGTTATTGTGACTTGAGTATATTTTTTATGAGACTGTAAGGAAAATTCATGCTTATAGGGAAGTGCAAAGCTCCTTGGACTGTAGCTATTTGTTTTGAACGGCTTTTTGTAAAATTAGCCGAAAAAAAGTTTATAAAAATGGTTACCTGCTAGAGCTTATTATTTTATGTTATTGGAAAAGATCATTACTAGCATAATAGTGAGACATTTTGATGTTTTACGTTGTACTGATGAGTTTTAGTGGTTACAAATAATCAAAAATGGTATATTTCAGCATTGAAAAATGGAAACGGAATGTATGGAAGAAGAAAGAGGTGGAAAAATTTTGTGCTGTCAGTGTGGTACTTTGATTGAACCAAATGCCATGAATATGTGCGTCGCATGTGTGCGGTCCCATATTGATATAACAGAAGGGATACCAAAACAAAGTATAGTTTGCAACACACTTAACGAGATCTGTTATCATGGAAATGAAGTAATAGTTTATTGCTAGTCAGAAGAGATGTCTAGAAGAGATTATTGTCGTTATTCATTTGATTTATATTCCCAAGGTTTGCTTTTCACTGTTTTGCCCATGTTCTTTCTTCAGGTCGAGCATTCATGTGCAAATTCTGCTGCCGATGGTTGATACCGCCAAATGCCTGGGTACATGCAGAACGAGAGTCCAAGGAAATGCTTGATATACTACTGAAAAAACTAAGGCCAACAATGAGCAAGGTTACTGTTATTTATTGAATCTATATTTTTCGTTCTAATTTCAAGTACGCATATCTGAAAGACGCTTTTAAAATCATTTATATTAGGTTCGCCTAACCGATGCGTGCTTTGTATGGACTGAACCACATTCAAAAAGAGTAAAACTCAAGTTGACTGTCCAAAGTGAAGTACTAGCAGGCGCAGTCCTTCAACAAGTTTTCATCGTAGAATTTATTATTGTAAATCAGGTATACTTTATTATCAGTTTTCCTTCCATCATGAAGGAATATATACTAGTCTTTTTTTCCTCTCACAATATTTCTGTGGACCCTAAGCTTTTTCAAATTGGATGGTTTTTTGAGTCAGACGGCTAGCAGTCCATTTTGATTAATTTAAACGCATTCAATTTGCATCGGGTTTTAGGATGATCGAAGTATATGTAATTTTCATGATGATAAAGATTTATCTTCTTCCTGTTTGTCTAGATGTGTGACGACTGTCGACGTGCTGAAGCGAAAGATTTTTGGCGTGCTTGTGTTCAAGTTCGTCAAAAGTGTGAATTTAAGAAAACATTGTTTTATTTGGAACAGCTGGTGCTGAAACATGGTTTACATCTCAGTACAACGGCCATCAAACCTGTGCCAACAGGGGTTGATTTTTTTTACGCGAAATTACAGGATGCTAGAAAACTTGTTGATTTCCTCACCTCACATTTGCCGTGTAAATATTCATATGCCCAGGTTTGTGTCCTGCGCTTTTTTTCTAAGTCGTTTTCAAAGTTGTAGTGCTTGAATTTTGCCATAGTTAAAGCTAAATTTTAAATGAAAAGGAAAGCAATCTGGATATGAAGGTACTGGTTCTTTATTTACGCTATCGGACATTCAGTATAACATCATTATTTTCTGATGAGCGGTATGAGTTTTTGAATGGTAACATTTTAATGTTTGTCTTTTAGTCAAAAAGGGGCAGTGTGTACAAAAATGTGCAGCGAAAATTATGGCACTAATATTGCTTGAATTGCAGGAATTGGTGACTCATGATGTTAAAAATAATACTTATGACTACAAACATGCATTCTGCGTAGAAGTTGTACCCATATGTCGTGATGATTTAGTTTGTCTGCCGAAGAAAGTAGCTCAGTCTCTGGGTAATATGAATCAGCTAGTCTTATGTATCAGAGTAAACACTGTCATCAGTGTTATTGATCCGAGCACTTTGCAAATAGCAGATATCAACTCGTTAGTTAATGCTTTTTTTTTTTTATTTTACTAATGTTATATATCTTTGCAGAACTATAGATGTTAAACTGATAAAAACTTGTTGTAGTTTTTTAAATTATTAATTTTTTTTAGCAGGAATTTTCAGAAATGTTATCATCTTTCAGGACTCAGTATTGGCGTAGTCCCTTTCAAACTTTATGTCAATCAAGACGCTTAAGCGAGTTTTATGTAGTAGACGTGGAGAATATCGATTCTTATATGTTACATGTGGGATGTCATAATGTGTCATTGTGGCATCATTTAGCTGACGTTTGGGTCGTCCCTAGCAATCAGGTATATTTTTTCTGTCCCTATTTACCATTTTATTACAAAAGTGAATTTTTGCTTGGTTTAATTTTGGTTTAGCATTACTGGTTGGTTTCAAATTGTTCTGTAGAGCCAAACAGTAATACGAAGCAAGTTCGTAAATGGATTGTTGATTGATCCTGAAATATATTTCTTGCAGATTGGGTGTGACAATCAGGAGGTCTTCACGCGGTGTCATTTCGGACATTTGTTAAAACCAGGCGACATTGTATTAGGTAGATTTATCGATTTTTTCTTGGTTTTTTCATATCCAACTTTGTTTTTGTGTGTGTTTCGTTTGTTTGTCAGTTTGAAAAAAAAAAATTTTTGTTTCCAATTGAAGGGTATGATTTACGAAGTAGCAACATGAATAGCGCATTGCTCGACGATATGAAAACGGATAAAATACCTGATATCGTCTTAGTTCGAAAAATATACGATCGGTCCATGCGGCAAGATCGACGTAATTGGAAACTAAAACGCCTGATCCAAAACGATAGTGCTTCATGTGATAGTTCTTCTACGAGGAACGAATTTGAGGCATGGCTAATATTTTTGTTAGAAAAAAAAAAACTTATAATTGATCTGTTTTTTTTGCAGGACTTTCTTGATGATTTGGAGGAGGATGAAAAAATGCGGCAGGAGGTCAACATTTACAGGGACAATGCAAAAAAAGCAGTTTGTTCTAAAGACGTCGCGTCAGACTTGCCACCAGGTATTCCGCTCCATGAAATATTGGAAGACCTTGACCTCAACACAGACGTTGAAGTGAAGTAATAATATTTAGCTTGATTTCCAAACATTCACACATGTTTTGCTGCAAGATCACTTGATTTTCATCGGATATATTTTTTACGTGTATTTTGCAGTTCATTTGTTTAATTTTTTTCATGTTGATAGGTTTTTCAAAGCTCTAAATTTTCAAAGGAACCGTTCAAACCAAATGAAAAGCTGCAAAAATATGTATTTCTTTGTACTCAGCGATTTATCTGTGACGTTAATAATAAAACAGTTGGTTGAATCATTCGTATTTTAAACCTCTGATTGTTGTGCAATCGTTATATTTATATTTTGTTTTCATGGTAGAAGTGGGAAATCGTTCAGTTATCTAGAATTCGTGACACAAAATTTTGGACGATATGCGGTAGTTGAGTCAAACGCAGCAGTCTCTATGAAATGCCAAAGGATATGTTAGGGGCTAATAAAGATGGTAATCAAGCTCAATTTGCAAAAAAGATGTTCATTATTGAAGTCGAACTTATAAATATTGGAAAAGCGATTTTAATATGTGGTTTGGAGGACCAAGCCTCGTATGTAATTACTTTAGTTTCAAAAACTAAGTGGATTGGAATCCACGGCGCTGACAGTATTAATTTCTCGATTATCAACGAAATAGATATTCTAAACAACTCTAAAAACTATCTTGAGTGAGCTCAAAAGCAAAACATTCTGCAAATGAAATTATAGAGCACTTAACATTAGTCAAAATCGAAATGTAGAAGAAAACGGTAAAAGAATTGAATGTACTAGCTTTTCACAAATGCTAAAGATGCAATCAGTGGTACAAATATACAAGTAATTCCATGCTTATCTTTAGATCCTACGATTTAGCGTAGGCCGGAGATGAATGGTAAGGGAATTGAATGTATTAACTGCGATGCTTGGTCTCAAAAAATTTTTTTAAGTCTCAAATGCTTTGGTTTCAACAATGAATGTTCTTTTTTCAAATTTAGCATTATAAAAAATTGAAACTGATCGGTCGATTTTTCAGTTTGCTCGGAAAGAAAATCTGTTTTTTAACCATTTTCACTTGCTGGTTAGGCGAACTGTGACCACTGGTGACCCTGGCAGAAACCGAATTTGCAATCTTCTGTTTAAAAACCAGGTGCCTTCTCTATTAGGCAATAGCGTCACCCTTAGTTATATTACCATCTTTATTAGCTGTTAATATCTCTTTTGCCGTTTACAGAGACTTTTGCGCTTGGTTCATCTACCACATATCGCGAAAAATATTGTGTAACGAATAGAAGATAACTAAAGTGTTTCCTAATTTACTACTCCCACGACAATCGTTGTGGATGTAAATGTGGCAGGGCCTAGCATCCATCACATACTGTTAAATTTGACGGTTGGTTTGTTGCAGGACCGGCTTCGTTCAGGCATAAGAACCAGATTTACTTCATCATGAAATGGATCATTTCACAAACAATTGGTTATTTTTTCGGATGATATGGTTGTGGTCGTCTCATATCTGAATGCTTCCTTGCTAATTGTTTTCGCTCATGTTGGAATGCCATCCTGAAACTTCCTATAAAAACCTATGGAAGAGAAATCAAGCCCAGATGAAAGTGGTGAACTGATCTACGAAGTAAAGATCTTTTTGTTGGGTTTTTCTTCTTTGAACCGTATTTTAAGAGCAGTCTCTTCCTGATTTCACCAGAATTATCCGAGTTAGTTCTTCCGCAAGCACCGTTAAAAAACGTGTCGCACTCCTTGTTTTTCATTTTAAAGTTCTTGATAGAAACCCTCAATGTAACAGCAACTGCACATGTTGAAATCGATAGTTCTTACCAGTTTGTTTTGTACTGACGATTCCGAAATATTTTTTCTAACTGGAATTTGTTATATTCAAGTCATTTTTCAGGCAGTAACATATGAGAGTGAGGAACTGCTGCGAGAACTACTAGAGGCCAATCCAAGGAAAGTATATTATAGGGATAATCACGGTAGAAGTGCTTTACACATTGCCGCTCAAAATGGCAACATAGTTGTCTTGGATCTTTTAATAAAAGCTGGAGGTGGACTTTTTATTCAATTACCGATAAGAGAGAGAGTCGTTGATATGTAATGTAATCCGTTCTCTGACAGTTGGTGTTACAGAAGTTATTTGTAGCGGACGTAAACAGCATGGCTGGTCCGAGCGCACTCTGCGCTACTCCTTTACATCTCGCGGCAGCTGCGGGACATTCGAAGGCGGTGCAGCATCTAATTGATGCTGGAGCAGAACTTTTGGCTACTGATTTCAAAGATCATTGTGCACTGGAACTAGCGCAGATGGCGAATCAGTTCGAGACTGCTTGTGTTCTCATCGATGCTATCGGTTTGTTTGGATCAATTATTATGATGTTTGAAATTTGACTGCTGTTACGATCAGATAAACAAAAAAAGTCATCAAACCGAATTATTGCTAAGAAACAAAATTTGTAGTGTGATTAGCGTGTTATCTTCTTGTTATACTGGAAATCTTCAAGTGAGTTATTGAAAATATTCTTGTAAAAGCATAATGTTTAGGTATTTTATTTATTTTTTGCCTTAGGAAAGTAAAAGAATTTTGACATCGTAGGATGTTTTTTTAATTTATTTCATCTTTCTTTTTTTACGATTTTCTCTTTATTCAGAGTCAGTTCGCAACAGAACTCGCCAACTGCATGATGATCTCGTCAAATCTGCTGAAGAAGGCGATGCTAGAGCTGTTATTGATGCTTTGCCGAACTTGACCCGTTCCAACTATGATGCTGTCCTGAACGGTGAGACCTTGGATCGGAAATGTGTCCTGTATTTGTAAGTTTTTTTTTCACATTACATAATTTCATTGCAGATCAAGTTGAAGTATGTTCGTTTTATTAACATTGATTGTGTCATCAGTGTCGTGAACTGTGAATTATGTTGCTTAATTTATTCATGATGATTAGAGGATGAAATGTGTTTTTCTCACCTTAATTAAAATTTTCAGGGAACTTTTTTTTGCTTGATATGATCAGCAATCGTTACACTCTTTCTGTGGAATAATATCAATTGAACAAGCCATAGATAGTCTTGCATCAATAGTTAAATCGTTTTATGATCCATCCATTTCACTAGCACATACAGCTTTCTAACTTGTTTCAAAGTCACACCGTCACAGTCAACTAATCCATCTTATGGCATAGTTCGTCATTTCCCAGTTAAGGGTCCATAGCTGCTACTTTTGGAGACCTGTAATGTTTTTAGTTTTGGCTTAAATTATCGTTTTATTATACAATTATAGACATTTTCCGAAATGAAGGTATTGTTGGTACTCTGTGTCACTTCAGGTGTCTTATAATTCCTTTTGAGCTCGCAAAAAAAATTTAAGCTGATTTGGCTTTCTTTTGTTATGATTTCTGTAAGTATGAGACGAAGCAAATAGAATCAGTTCATTACCACTGCAACGCAAATTTGATATGCATCACTGTAACATTTGTCTGTGATTACCTGAATATATTTGTGTAGGAATGTGTCTCAGATTCAGAATAATTGTTTTAGAGTGTAATTTTTGTTTGCATATTGACAAAAATTTTCCAAAGTAATGTAAATCAATCTTTAGAGCTTGCTTGAATGGAAAAGAAGATGTGGTTGAGGCTTTGTTGAACGTACAGGGTCACATTCTTATAGAGCCAAATACTCATGATACAGTTTTGCACGCTGCAATATCTTCCCGAAAAGCTGTCGTCGTGGAAATGATTCTAAAGGTTAGTCTTTGTATTTCCTTGTTTTCATCCAGATAATTTATTTGTTTTGACACTGAAGAATATTTTCAGGCTTTTACACATTTGGTGACTACAAAGAATGCGGTTGGCAGTACAGTATTGCACTGGGCTTCACAGTGTGGGAGCTTAGATATCGTTAAGCTGTGTGTTTTTTCCATACTTTGCTATTGTACTAAAACTTGTGTAATTTACTGCTGTCTGTTTTATATTAATTATTCAGTCAGTGTACATCTCGACTATATAGATATATCTTTTAATTAATATTGGAGTATCTCGAGAATTCATAAAAGGTTGAGGAAGAAAAGCGGTTTGCAAACTTTGTATGTGTTGCTTTTCGTGGTTTCTCCAGTTGGTTTTTTGCAGTTTTCTCGTTTTTTCAGATTGTTAGAATTTCCATACGAGGATGATCTCCTCGCAAATATTGAGGATGTTTCTGGACGTTTCAGTTATCGTTTTGTGCTAGATGTTAACGGATTAGATGCGCAGTGTCGTACCGCTCTATACCTTGCCGTCGCCAATTCGTACTATGATGTTGTCAAGTATTTACTTGAGGTTAATGTGGTGTCATGAAAATTTTACATATGGTATTGGTTGTTTGAACGATTATCGAAGTGTGTCATGAAATTAATATTGTTAGCCCTCTGCTGTTGGGATCACTAATTTCTTTAGGTAGAATTCCTATCGATGAACATTGATGAGAAATGTCCATTCGAAATTGATGTGTACTGCAGTGGTGGGAAGACTCCACTTATGGTGGCAGCAGCAAACGGTTACATAGCTCTCGTGAAGTATGCATTCTGCTCGTTGTATTTTATAAAAAACTAAATTTCGGTTGTGGTGTGTGAGTTTATTGCAGTCATTATTGAGTTTGAATATTATATTTCAGTAAATAGGAGTCCTTATTTCCACATTAATGAGTGTTTTTGGCATTCCAAATTTGTGCAAATGTCGTTTTAAAATTTTACTACATTCGCTTGAGTGCTATTCTTCTTAGCGTTTGTTCCACGTTGAGCGTCGTCTCCACGTCATAATTCTGTGCTTCATCGACAAGCCAGAAACCCTTGCTCATGATACGCATATATCAGATCTTATTCATGCGTGTCGTCGTTGGAGTACGCCCTAGCATTCATGCGACTGCGATTAGATTTACCCCACAGACCCGTCGCTAAGGTCTGTCATCGGGAACCGACCACTTACGACCGATACAAATATTAATAAATCTTGAGTGATATTCTCATTAAAATCATTGGACAAAATGTTCAAATCTAAGAACATTTCTATGCCGACAAAAATCGGGCTTATAAACAGTCTTCTCTGTTGTCACCTATGGTTGTG
>JABVXS010000122.1:0-51640 GCA_013365335.1 Madathamugadia hiepei
ATTGTCGCCTTGCCCATTGCAATTCTCCTCGAGATTTCTGCTGTTGGCTTAGCTTCATTACTAATCATTGAACCAAATAAGTTGTAGTGCTATCTTAGCATAGCAATTTTTTAGGTATTTTTAAGTTTTTGTATTATAAGGAATTTTGCTTAAAGTTAAGCAATCAATCGCTGATTACAGCGAAAAATTAACAAATTTCAACGATGTAGCAATAGAATATCAGTTACATTTGACTAACTTTTATCAATTTATTCGAATAATTTAAATTGACTTTTCTTTGAATTTCTGAAAATTCTTTGTAAGTTATCAACAAAAGTTAGTTTACCAACACAAAATGATTGGAATAAAAAGTGCCAAATTTGAAGTGACTTGAAGAAAAAACAAAAATGCAATTAAAGTGCAGAAAAGAATGAAATCAATAGTTACTGAAGTGAAGTGAAGCGAATGCAATAATAGAAAGCAACTGAATTTTCCTAAATATAAATTGATAATATTTCATTAAAACATTGGAGCCAACAAATCAATAAATTACCCACTGATCTATGATCAAAACAAAAACGATGGAAATGAAAACTTTTGAAAAAATGGAAAAACTTTTTCTTTTTTTCTTTTCCTATCTCATTCGTTTAACTTCTTTAATTAATTTTAACGTTCCATTTTATAAAAATTTAATCCGTTAATTTTTCAAAAAAATACAGAAACTCATAAATTGCAATTTTAATTGAATTAAAAAACAATCAGTCTGTGAAGAACTATTGCAAAAATGGAAGGATGAAAATGATGGAATAACAATGAGGTCAAAGTTAAGTAAGAATGGAAGGCAGGCAAACAGTAGGCCCATGAAATCATCAGTAGATGATTCATCATTCTTGTGATCAATCGGTTGCAATATGCCCGCAATATTACCCCGTCCGTCGCTGTAGTATGTACCAGTGCTAACTATAATTAATTTGATTGTATTTAACTGAAATATGTGCGCAGTATTCTTAACATATTCAATAACAACGCAGAGACAAAGAGAGAGGGAGAGAGCGAGGAAGTATTAAAAAGGAATGATTTATTTCAGCAACAAGCAAGAATTTTATACAACACAAATTACTTAAAACTAGAAATTATTGATGAAATTTACTAAATTGAAAGTTTCAACAATTGGTAAAGTGATCGAAAAATGTGCATTGTAAACTAATTGGATATGAATTGTAGGAAGTCACTAAAGTGATTGCATTTAAGCAACAACCAACTACAGCCATGTCAGGTAATGATTTCAGTCTTAATTACTAATTATCTCGCTGGCAGATCAGGCAAGGACAATCAGTGAGAAAATGCCAATCACTTCATCACTATTTGTTTCGCATAGAAATAATAGCTATATCAGTGGGACTGTGAAATTCAGTGCATGAAATTTCTCGTTTCCTTAAACAACACCGCAATGAACGAAGAGAATCGATCGATTTTGGATCAGCGATCAGATTGATGATTGGGTCAAACATCATCGCTAAAATCCAAACAGTTGCCGCGACAGATGCCAAAATTTCGATTTGGTAAAAATATTTCCCATGAAGGAATGTTTTACACGATGACTTGTCACCAATACCTACAGAAATGCAAATTGACAAATATCGCTGACAATTAAATTTACATTAATTAGAGCAAGCTAAAGGTTAGAATTATGAAAGTCATAGCATATGCATGTATGTCACCCTAATTGTGGTGACATCCCACAATAATTTCCATTAAATTAAAATTTTCTTTAATCCATTTCAGTCTGCTACCAATCGAAATGTTTGAAAATGAGTGAAATTAGACCTAAAATTGCAAGGTGTTCCAAATTAATCGTTGCAATTGCGATGACAATTAAGATGGGCAATGACCCAGCAGTGAATGTCACCGTGTTCAATGCCAGTCTGTTCATCGTCCGCACATTACTTCTCTCTTCTGCGGTAGTTACCTGATGTTTACAAGATTCTTCCCATATTATCCTCAAAAAAAAAATATCGAAATTGCTATTTGAGTTTTATTGTATCGATTGCTGTATGAGCTGCACATCCACCAGTCAGTTCCTCTGCTCAATCACTTGGCTTATCGAAAATCTCTTCCGGGTTTTCTCGCTATTTAATAAATTATACTTCTGTTATTATTTGAAATCTGTGATAGGGAAGGTGATTAATATGATACGATAAGGATATGAGTCTTATCGGTCCAACATCAAAGCTCGCGGTGAATCTAAAATTATCTGTTGAGATAGATTAGCAGCGACACATGCCGGATTATCGCTTTCCGCAGCGTTACGTTTTTTACCTTGTCAAACGATGCATTTGCAATTTCAAAAGAAATGAATGATCGAATTCGCTGAAAAATTTACCAATTGGTCATTTTGAATTCGATTTCGGACAAAATAAAGCATAATTAGATAGAATGCAATGACAGTAATGAAGAATGCCGAGAAAAGGAGTGTGACAAAGATGGCAATCGGTTGTTGGCATCGGTGAAATGAGCAAAAAACCGGCGATCTTTCTGGATAAAATAACGTTGCGCCATATAAACCAAGAAAAAGCTACGTTGAAAATATAAAATTTAATTTTTTTCAAAAAATTCAAGAATTAACGCCAAATGTAACAATAATAAACATCCTTGTGTATGTTTCTCATCGATAATTCATCTTATATATATTATTATTATTATTATTATTATTATTATTATAATAATAATTCATCTATTTTAAAAAATTTCACAAATGTTCAAACTATTTTATGAGCGAATTATAATTTACTCTTTCTCGAACTTAAAATTTCATTAGAGAAAAACTGATAAATTGAAAATGTTAATTTTTTGATTAGCCAAGAAGGGTGTATAAACATTACCGAAAAAGCGACGGAAATAATCCAGATGATTGCGACAACAATAAAACACCGGGTAGCATTGACCGTATGTCGATATCTAAATGGATGTACAATTGCCAAGTAAAGCAATGTTGTCTTCGCTACATATGTACCTGAAAAAATTAAATTAGAAATTTCAATTTTAAAAAATTTTTTCCAAAGGAACGAACGAATTTGAAATCAAACTAAAGAATTGTGAAACTTATTTGGAAATAAAATGAAAAAAGGTAAAAAAAAACTTCCAAAGCTTTCTAAGTACATGATGCGGTGAAAATCACAGTTGCGAAATTTGGGAATTTCGATGAGATTGTTCAAAAATATTTTGAAATAAATGCAAACTTACCAGCAAGTGCTAGGAATGATAGTGATCCGATGAGAATAAAGGCTGCCGCAGATGTGTACCACAATATTTCTATTTTCCAAGCCATAACAACAATATATAAAAGAATAAGTGCAAGGATACTACTGATCGTTCTACTCATCAAAAAGATATACCGACACAAGGAGCTATAAATTGAAATTTTAATAAAATTAAAACTTAGTGAAACAAACAAAATTCAAAGTAATACTAATTCTTATTTTTCCGAATCGTATTATTCTTTACCACTTTTGACATCCTTTTTTGATTTTATTCAATTTTAATTAATTCATTTTATTTTTTAATTAATCAGATTAGTCCAACTTCAGAATCATTGCATGTTTTCGTTATGAAACCGGAAAAACGGATTTAACTTCTCAACTGACATTCATCCGGAATGTATGATCAGACGAGAAGTCACCTGAGCTTCTTCTGTCTCCATAACTCCACCACTAACGCACCGTAGGTAATATTTACCGAAATTGCAATCGTCGCAAGGATAAGTACGATTGTAGCAAAAAGATACTTCCGGATATCCTTGGCTTCATGTAATTCCTGAAAATGAACAAGAAGGAATAGAGGAAGATGGGGAGTTTGGTACGGAAGAAAGCAGCTGAATGATTCACTTTGTGAAAGCACTGGAATATCCAGGAAGTAATTTCGAGGAATCTCTCAGAAAATAGGGGAGAATAAACGTTTTGAAATTGAAAAAACAATGGAAAGAATATATGAAATAGATTATCGCTGCAAACATGCTCGTATTAATGAAGGCTTGACCTTTAATAATTGGCACGGATCGGCATCGCTAGGCATAGGACACCGCACATACTGAATATCTTTGATATGATATTTCGAAATACAGTTTCGGAATATCTCTGGAACTACAGCATCCATCCACAACTGCAAATTTCTTTTGTCTACTCGAACCATGAAGCCTGTAGTATGATACAGTAATCATGGTAAACTAGGTTTCGCTGTGCAAGAATCAATGATGAGAGCGATTGATTAATGATATATTTCAATAACTTTTTTTTAAATGTCAAATCTACTTTTTATTTTTCATTTTCCTATTCGTCGTATTTCAGTGTTTCATTTTATCGCCAACCCTGACAACTGGCATTTGCCTGGATACTCACCTAGCTATTCCCTCCATGCATTGATGTTACATCTCCTTTATGAAGCATTAACATGCACCCAGATTATTTATACTTCCTGAACAATCATATCGATCTCATAAACTACCATCAATCTTCGAAATGATGTAAACTGAAACTCAGTTGCATAAATTACTTTGCAAAGGATGACTATTGTACTGTTCTTGTGATTGCTGTCTGTCGCTAAAGAGCGATAGACAGATGATTGGCATGCACTAAATAAAGATGTTAAAAACCGAATGCTATCGCACAGCAATGGCGTGGGAACATTTCAGATCATTTTATGCATTTTCATAGGCCCTCTGCTATATCCTCTAAATACCTCCACTCTCATTCACGGTGTTTACGCTTTAACCGGTGGTGGCTGGGTTTTGGTTTGCTTATAATTGCGCATTTGCCATGTTACTTAGGGTGTCCTTTACTACGTTCTCTGTACGTGTTTGTTTTCTTAGTAAAGGCTACCCAGGCTTGAGGACCACGCACACTGAAGTAAAACAGTAACACATAGCTCTCTGCACGCACATTTGTTCCTCGATCATCAGACGAAGGAATTCCACCAGGTGGAATATTCGTCCTTGAAACCTCACGAAGAGAGACCAACGGTCCGGTTGAACATTCGGAACGCACCGGCAAGGCTTGAAAAGAATAGGACTTCAACAAAATTGTTTTCACACTGTCATTTTCGTTGGAAAATGTAGAAAGAACAGTAAATGAATCTTAAAATCGAACAATGAATGAGTTACTCATTGTTACATTAGCATCAAGACATCAGAATGAGAAAAAAAAATGTGAACTTCGACCCCAGCAAATTTCATTGTCTTGTAGATAGAAAGTGTTTAAATTTACTGATTAGATAGTCGAATTATCAGTTTAGCGATTAACAACTTTTTATCCCTCCAGAGATGATCCGTTCAACAAATCCATCGACAATAAACTAATTCGATTATTTTATTATTCATTGTTCCTTAAAAAAATATTCGCAGACAAATCCTGGATTTCATCACAATGTAGATTACAGCTCGTGTTTGTTTCGTGGCAAAAAAAAACTAACTTCTAGCTATTGGTAATTTCTCAAATCTAATGATCCCGAATTCAATCGATTTCAAGCTATCAATTTTTGAATGATTTGCTTTAATTTCAAACAACCGATACTGTCGTGTATAACGATAATTGTAGAAAAGAAAAGTAACCGCGTCAAAAAATGAAGTTAAATTCCACTTGGACCTGAAAGATGACATTGAAATGACAGTTTATATGAATGGTTGAGTCAACCAATCTCATTCCCATACATGCACGAAACTCACCACTTTATAGCAACGAGTGGATGGTGCGTAAACTACCTTTCGGCTTTTTTTGTTAATTTAGCAAATGACGATGACAACTGGGCGATTTCAATGATCAAGGTGATTGAACTGACACTGCCAGTAAGTCATTTCATCTGTAATAAATATGTATTTCTCTGAGTCATTTCACAATATATTGATAACAAATTGCAGTGACAATACATTCATTCAATTAAACACTTAAAGAACACTGAAAGTTAATTGATGTCTGCCTGACCTTACAAAGATAGAAAGAATTACAATGTGCATGAACCGAGCAAAAAGTGAAGAATAAGTTAACATCACCTTTCAGGATTTTGATCGTTGTTAGATGTGTCAACACTGGCAGGCCTTCAAGTACATTTGCAAACATTTTTTGCGTTTCATCAAGAGAAATTTGTCAATAAATGCAGTCTCCCAAAGAATGAGAATTGTTTGATATAATTTGATTAAAGCTTTATTTGAACACTAAAATTTTGATAAAATGATTCATTGAAGTTTGCAGAAAAAAAAATTCTCAGAAGTTAACAGAAAACGAAGTGGATGTCTTAGCATTTTGAATAATAGTTGATCAGTATCAGTTAACATTCCTCTACTACTAGTTCTAGTCTCAAGACAAACACAGCATGAACTAAGCAGATGGTACCTTATAGCTAAACCTAAAGGTTTTCAAACATTACTGCAAAGTTCCACTTCTTCAGCACAAATTTTGCATTTAAAGGCTGAAAAAGTGTATTATTTCAAACATTAAATTATTCTTTGCGTGCAATGGAGGAAAATAATTTTTTCATCACTCCGTTTAACAACGCAAATAGCAATGAAATGGAATTATTCAAATTTGAGTGATGCAAGACTAACACGATTCCAAAAAAGAAAATGAAAATCAACAATTTCAAATAGCAAACAATCAAGTTATCCATCACCCTATTTTAAAACGATTCGATAATAGATTCGAATCAACTAATTCTTTTCCATGGTGAGGGCCTTACAGTGGGGGGAAGGTTTGAGAGGTGTGACTAGACGGTGTTGGCCACCCACGTTAAGGAAGAAGTTGATAGACTAATACTCACCAAAGTGCTCTTCACGGGATCCCTTGGGCAAGGTGGAAGCGAAGAGACGAAGCAAGTCACGGTTCGCCTAACCAGCGAGTGACTTAAGAAAATGGTTAAAAATCACAACAAAGGTCTTCCGTTCCCTGCACCTTCCTACCGCGCTGGCTAAAAGGAAGCAGAATAACGAGAGGCTTTTTCATTTGCACAAAATCTTGTCCTTTTCCGTTTTAACTTTCTAGATCAACTTGGTTACTTGCGGCCTACTATTCTTCTGAGCTATTTTTTCTGGCAAAGTAATTTTCTGATAACTGCTTGCAGAGCAGTTATTTCTAGGTTTCAAAGTTTTTCACCAGTAATTTAACTCAAAAATGATTATACTAACAGGAATGGAACATCAGACTACTGATAAGAAACTCATGAGCTTCACGAATTTGGAAACAATAGTGTTTCATTTCCATTCTAGCTGCATGAGATTTATAGAACAAGAAGGTAATAAAAACAACTGAATGGCGAGTGCCATAGTAAAACAGCAAAACTGGAAGATAGGAAAACAAAAAGGTAAAAGGAAATGAAAATGTATCCCAGTTTTCATAAAAAAGAAGTAAATCAGAATTGGATACCAGAGATCACTAATGAAAATACTAATCCAACTTTTTTCACAAACAGACTTTCAAATTTGCCAGCTCTGATTGCTAATGTACCAAAGTAGTAAAAAAATGCACATAAAAAAAAAGTTCGAAAAAATTTTTTCTGGCTAAAATAAAATTTTGAAAAAATTTATCGGGGACAATTGATCTAATTTTAAAAATCTACTCAGAAAAATGCAAAAGAAACTATCATTTCTGAAAATTTGAAATAGAATTTTCTAAGCATAAACAACGATAAATTACTGGATACGAAAAAAAGTACAAATATAACAAAAAAACGTCTTAATACAAAATTACACAACGGCCTATCAATAATGCATAGAAAATAGAAAATTCTGAAATTGAACAAACTAGAAGCGAAAGAAGGGCCGAAAAAATTTTTAACAAAATAGTCCATCTAGAAAATAAATAAATTTTGTCAAGAAATTGATGAAGTTAATTTTTAAGATTTGAGGATAAATAATTTTATGCATTTAATATATCTATGTACAAAAACAAAAAAGGATGAAGTTATTATACTGCATTGATACTTTTGCTGGACAATTCTTTGAGTGCATTCAGAATCTTCACCACTGGACCAAGTTTTAATCCCAGCAGCGTTACCAAATTATTATGAGCATTATCTGGCAGTAACAACAGAGACTGACCGTCGATATCCTGATTACGAAACGTATTTGCGCAGTCCTCGTTGCCGGTTACTGAAGATACCCACTTTGCTACTTCATCACACTAAAACAAAGAAAACTATTAAGCTGTTCAAATTTCTGACTAAACAAACTACAGAAATGATTTAATGTTAGCGTTCACAACCATAAAAAAGTACACACAGTCTTCCGGGCAAACTAGCCGATTGATAAAACCTTTTCATCGAACAAGCAACAACCCGAAGATCAGCATTTTACTTTCTTATTGCTACTCAACGTTCAAGTATTTAAAAACGGAACCAAATAACAGTTATGAATAAGAAATTAAGAACATAAAAAAGATTTTAAAAGACGCACGACGTATGAGCGCTTGTTTCACAATCACAGCCGTGAAATAAGATCACGAGAAAGCCATTCATGACTAAACTACTTACATTCCATGTTTTTGTCGGCCTGGAAAGAAAATCCATCAGCACATTTTCAAGTGTTTGAGTTACAGCCAAAGCTGGAGAGATCGATGTGGACGGTACTTTACCGCAGTCACTTAAAGCATAACAACTTGACACACCACGAGGAGACTTCACGATTTCTGCCTGCTGAGGTGAAACCATTTTCAGCGTTAAGGTTGGAGGTGTTCGTTGCTGCAGATCAACGGTACTACCTTAAAATTTTTAAAAACTTCACCCACAGTCAGGCTACTGATTATTCTTTAAATAGAAATTACAGGTACGTCGACCAACACGTTCTTACACATTCTGTTCTCAATGAATGAAAAAACGTTTGTTTCTATAGCAGCTGACAAGCCTACAACTAATTTGGGCGGGAAGATTTCCGCCAAATGATGACAAGAGGAAATATCCTGCCACAATTGTGATGTCATTTTCCAATTAAACAAAATTCAAAAGTTCAACAAGCAAATAACGACATTAATAATGTAACGAAATTCTGAACAACCTGAAGAGGATGGATCTGAGATAATGCTTAGATTATGCACCGTTACTGCAGGACTGATATCTTTATTAATGGGTGATGTATCCGTTGAACGAATAATTGATAATCGCGGCGATGCATTGAACGAGCGTCCAACTGTTAAAAAAACCCAGCAGTAACAAGACAGGTAAGATCCAACCGAAATGAAACTAATTTTCCCAATCAAAAAAAAAAAATTAACATTTCTCAAAATAAAAAGAAATTTTCAAATCAATTCCTTTTAAAAGAAACAAACTCTATCAGAAAACTTCCAATAACAATAAAATATAAGTCTTCCTGACTAGGTCTGCTTTATCAAAAATTAAACCTTGCTCCTCACTAATTGTTGGGTTCTTTTTCCATAATTTGCGACATTTCTTCGAGCAATATTGCGGATGATTTTCCAGACGTTTAAGACGCAACAAGCCATTGCAGTAATTACACCTTTCCGTGTCAAGCTCTTCATCAGAAAAACTGACTAGCAAACTTCCAGTGACCGTATCTGCACTACTTTTCGATGAAGAATTCAACGACTGATCGCCAGTTACTGGACTTTCTAAGAAATTAAATACCAAAAAATGAATTCAAAATTCCCAATCTGAATCAAATATGAAGTATGCTTCAAACAACGGTTCAAGTTACGTTTGCACATCGACATTATCAAAATCATTAAATCACTAGTCGCAATCCACGAATATCTAATTTATGATCATTCAGCTGTCGAATTATTTAATCAGCGCTTTTGTCATTTAATGTTGCGAATCCAATAGCTAATAACCAACCTCAGCAACTGTATATTAACATCACACAAATCACTTTTAGAGCAACAGCTCGAACGTAATTAGAAAACAAAGCAAGAGCAACCTTCACACTTTTTGGCTACAGCTTTCGGAGAGAAATCTGCAGCATCCTCAATGATGAATCTTTCCATTACCGGTTCACATATTTCAACTTTTTCCAGCTTCTGATTATCTACCGAAGAAGGTCGTCGTCCTTTTGACTTCACCAAACAACTCTTTGTTGGCGGTGGTGGTGGTAGTGGAGGTGGCGGCAGCGTTTCCTTGCTTTCTTTGGTTGGTTTGTAAACGGATTTTTGCATAATATCAGAAAGACGTCCATGCGATGGTCCAAAATCCATTTGCAGCAATCGGTCCAGCTGTAAAATAACTGATTCACTGAACAAATTTGTTTTCGCTAACCAGTTTCTTTATTTTTACATTATCATCACCGTTTTCCCTCCGCAAACTTGTGAAACAGAGCAAAAATAATACGCAAAAAGCAGAAATAAACAAACCTCGTTTGTTTTACGTTTACGAGTTTTCCTTTCTGCTTTTTCACTAGACGTTTCTGATTTAGTTGGAGATGCTCTATAAATATAGACAATGCTTTAACCTTTCAAATTAGAGCAGAAACTTGTGATGAAAAATTATACTTCTACATGATTAAAAAAACATCAATACTATTTTTATCCGAATTCGAAACCTAGAAAATAATGTAAATTACAGAACATCATATAGAAATGAATGGTTTAAAATATTAATCATACTTCGCACGTCCCTTTTTGGTATCCACTTTTTCGATACTTGTTTCTATTATTCGCCCCATATTTTTCTCATCGATCAGTTTCTTTGGCACTGCAAATAACTGACTTGATTTTAACTTTACCGCACGGAATTCAGATAACAATGCACTGAACAACATAAAGCTGCTGAACATCACATATTTAAAGCATTTGAAATTGTGCGTATAGCAACTGCTTCTTATCGATATTATCTCTGACTGTATGTTCAAAAATACTTAATAACATTCACTGCAACAGCTTTAAATGAACTGAAATAAAGAAACAAAAAACCTTAGCCTATTTAAAATTTAAATTTTATCACTAAATTAAAATGTCATCTTTTAGATCGGCCATCAAAACATACAACTCAGTCTACGTTCCTTTGACACTTTCTTCCCACTCTTATCTTCCATCTCAGATAAAAGCCAGTCACTTAATCTGCAAGGCGTAGCACATGGAAACGGTTCATCTGATTCCTGAAAATATATTGCATTTTCTTAATTATCAAAACTCCCACAAAATGAGCTAATCTGGACGGTCCACTCGTTACCTCTATTTCAAATCCCTCGATCAAATGAACAATTTTGCCCTTCCGTCCTGTTTTTTGGTAATATCTTTCGGCTTCCCTCGTGAACATCATATGAATGTCAAGTGCATCTTTCGATTCACCTGAAATTCGATGTCGCTTAATCGTTAAATTATAAAAAAAGTAAGCTCCGGTACAAATATACATGTCAGCAATTACGAATCCTTAATATAAGTAATTGCTTTTGATTGTTGAATTAGAAAAAAATCACCTTGCACAAGAAGTGGTGGGGGCTCATTTTCGATGCCAGAATCAACATAACTGTTGTCATCGTCCAAAACTGTTTTCTGGGGATCATTTAAAGCCTCTTCTACAAATCACTTTTAATTACACTAAAAAAAACCACGAGAACTTGACCTTCAATGAAATAATCCCGAAATTTTGAAAGGCGAATTCAAGAATGCGGAAAAATCTAAGAACCTTGGATTTGATGAGTTGGTGCTGACTGGGTAACAGAAAAATGAGCAGCAGTTTGTTGCTGCTGCTGAAATACCGGTATCATTTGGTGCGTTGAAACGGGTGAATTTGCAATCAGTTGTTGATGTATAATCTGTCCATTTGGCCCCATGAATGGTACCGCTGGATGTCCTCCAAAAGAACTTAGCTGAGGCATAGCAGCTGACATCACCATCATCGGAACTGGAGCACCAACTGGTACCAAATTCGTAGGAGTTATTGGCTGAGGTGTCGCAACTAAAATGAACCTATCTAATCATCAAATTTCCATAAATAGTCAACTTTTCTTGATTATTATATCGATTATTTTCAGGCTCTCTGCAACTGTTCCATTAATTTCAGTTTTCAGATCAGATCAGTTCCAGTTAACACTACAGAAATATAAACGAAGAAACTAAATTATGAGCACACCAAAAATTTCAAGACCTTCTGTGACATACAGCAGAGCAAAAAGGCAATGATTAAATTATAATAGAATTCATCTCAAAAATAAACTCACTTTTCATTGTGCCTGTCTTCCGTGCGCTTCCCGAATGCTTAGCACCTCCTCTGACATTCTTTGACAAAGTTTCATTAGCTTTAACTGAAACTGTTGACGCTTTATTCGAAACTGAAAGCGTCGGCGTAACTGGCTGATTCACTGGAACTATATAAAATTTAGAAACTTTCAACTGAATTCTAATCGAATAACATGCAAAATTATGACTCCGAAAAGTCGGATTAAAATCAGTGTCGAACTATTAGGGTTTTCCAGTCAAGACTGAAAGTTTTGATTACATTTCGGGATAAAAACTCGACGACAGACTCATACTATTGTTTTATATCCGATTTCAGATTCACCATAAAACAATTAAACTGCATAAAATCCTGATTTCGAATTTTTTACTATTTAATATTGGATCGACTTATATTCGAAATTCAAAAAAAAAACATGAAAGATATAAAACCTTTGCTAAACGTAGGAGAATCATTACTGTCCCTTCGTTCTGTGGCTGCCGGTTCTTTGTTAGCGTCACTTGGTGTTTGTTTATTTTCCAATTCAGTTGTATTTGAAGAGCCAACTTTGTGAGTGGGTGAACTCGAAGGAGAAGGTTGCTGTTGTTGATTTTGTAGCTGATTTGCTGCCACCGCTTGTCCAATACAAGCTGGAATTGGCTGTTGTTGAGGTATCGCAATAGAGGTGCGCTGCTGAGGGGTAACCAGTTCTGAATTTCTATCATTAATTTAAATGCAAATTTGAAAATGAAACGACAAAATCCGGAGCTCCGAGAACATTAAAAAGAAAAGGCAAACAAAAATGAAAATGAACTCACGATGGACATATGTATATGCACCAGATGGCATCTGGAAGACAATACCTGATGAACCTGGTGGTGCACGAAGCTGTATCCCTACAAAGGAATATATGCTAAGCACTAGAACTTTTGAATAAGACTAAAGTAAATTCCCCTAACTGCATATTTGAAATGTGAAAAATATTCTACAGCAAATGACAAACGTAAAAACAAATCATGGGTAACCAAACACGATGAGGAAAATTCAGCTGATTTCAAAGGATATAACAAAACCACTGACGAAATAAATTAACAGTTCATTCATAATCATATATACCTTGAGGAAACACAGATGGTTGTATTTGCTGTACTGATGCAGGCGGTTGCTGCTGCTGCACTGATCGAGTTAAGGATGAATCATTTCCTTGTCCAACAGTGGATGATGATGTAGTTGTGGTGACCGTTGTTGTTACTGCATTTGATAGCATATGTGTACTGGTCGCTACTACAGCAACTAAAATTTATTTATTTTGACATTCAACAAAAATTTTTCCGATCCTTGAAAATGAACACAGGGATCTCAACCTCATAATAAGACTGTGACTAAAATCACTTCCTACAGCGAATCAAAATATGATCATAAGCTAAACCGCTTTCAGCAACCTTAGGATTTTAATGATGTAAATTTTTCGTATTATTCACTGAATCACGTAATAGCATATTATATAACTCGCGTACAGAATGATTCCTTCATATGCAAATAGTAAAACAAAATTAAACGATACCTGGCCCTTGTCCTGGTAATGCTGGTTTTGGAGCGAGACTTCGTGCAAGTTGCCCCAGTGTAGCGCTATTAGCCACAAAACCTGGCTGTACGTATTGCTGCTGTGGAGGCATCTGTAAAATAAAAATATGTATTGCCGTGCATCCTGTGCAAAATTTATGACTTCTAAAGAGAAGCCGACAAACTTTGCAGCTGTCATTGAAATTATAACACTACGGATGGAAGTAAGAATAAATTAAGAATTCTGATTGCTTAATACTCATTCGGAAAAGTCCAGAAATTAAAAAGTAACGATGGTGCACGGAAAACGGTATTATGATGATAAAACAAAATATTTAGGTTGAAGATGAAAGAAATCTTCATATTAAAAAACTGGAAGTCAGAAAAAAAAATATCTGCATTTGCTCTAAATTTTTCTAACCACCATCCTCAATCCTCATTTATGCTGAGACAGCAAAAAAAGCAATAGATATCATTTATAATTATGTATGTCAGAAAACACGGAATGAAATGAATTAAAATTTCATCAAAAACAGTCCCAACGAATGTAAGAAGCATGCAAGGTGATGGGGAAAATGAAAAAAAAAACAATTCATTCCAGATGTGTATGACGATACTGCTGTTGCGAATAAAACTGTTGAGTGGCAGATGTCGCGTTCGCCGAATTTTGGATCGATTGAGTTTGTTGCTGTTGTATTACTTTAAAAAAATCCTGTGCCAAAGTGGTAATAGTGGTGGTGCATGATGTTGATGGTGCAGAAATTTGTTGCTGTTGTTGCTGCTGCAAATGAAGTGAAAGCTAATGTTTAAAAAAAGTAGTGAGATGAATGTTGAAAATTGCAGATGGAAGGTGTATCAAAGCAAATCTTTATTCAGACATTAATTCGAAAAACTGCAACTTAAAAAAATTAGAGGACATTAGCTGTGCAGAAATTGAAAGATACGAAAGTGACATGATATAAAGATATTAAAAATAACATGAGCTCCGATTTTGGTTATTAGAAAAATACTATATCAGGAATACCGGTCTAACAGCAGCAATTTGTTGATTTGCACCAAAATACTGTGTTGTCGACATCATGTAGCACTGGCCATTATGGTGTACAAGCATGAATTGTCCAGGCTGAAAACAACGAAAACTCTTCTAACAGCAGTAATTTTGGTATGACCTTGCAATTCCTTATGCAATAATGTGAACTGTAGTAGAGCTTTCAGTTATTAAAACTGACAGAAATTCAAATTTCACAATAACAATATTCGTACTTTAAATGACATTACACTACTCAGACATGAAAATTGAAAATGAAAAAAATTTAGAGGCAGACTGAATTTAAATGAAATCAGACTTTTAAATTTGGAAATCTTTTTGAATAAGACTATGCACCAAAAATGTAAGTACCCAAACAACGTAGAAAAAAAAATAACCGAAGCAGACGTTAGCATCAACGGTGCTTGTGGAACTATTTGCGTAGCAGATGAGCTAACGACTGCGGTGCATGTTCTGAAAAAACGCAAATTTAATCTATTAAAAAAAATAAATAAAAAAAGTAAAATTGAAGCAAAAGCCGTGTTATCAAATAATAGATGTCTTAATAATTTAAAAAGCTATCAAAAATTTACTACCAACTTTGCCAAGAAATTTTATTACAGATACGATATTGTTGCAAGATATTTCCTATGTGAAAAGCAAAATGATGTTTATCTATACCCTACCAATAAGACCAGAATTACTAGAACAAGTGAATGAATAATAAGGAGATATAAAACGTTAATTTCTCCAAAATTATCCTCCTCTATTACTTCGACTGAAGATAAGAGCACCGGTAGTTGAAGCTAAATCATTTTCCGCCAACAAAACTGTAGCAACTACATATCAAGAACAGCACTGAATCATACTTTTGTTTGTCGATAGCATCTTTTTTTGTACGAGATGTTGGCTTACGACGGCTTTTTGGAGCTGGTTGCGCAGTCGAAGACGTTGAAGAGGCCACCTCTGCACTACTGCTACTTAATGTAGTTGTTGTTGATGTTGTTATTAATGTTACCGCTGTTCCACTACATCTGGCAATAACGTTAGTTGCATTTTTGGTATCCGATATTACGCATTTACTGGATGATGATACAGAACTGTTAGATGAAGCTGAAGCACAAATCAGTTAAGTTTCCAAATTATGGTAAGTGTTCAAACATAATGAACAAAGAGACTAAAATATGAAATATGCGGAACTGAATTAATAAGCTTACAGTAAATTTAGACAATGAAAAGTCTGATGGTACATAACAATTATAATTCACGCGAAATGAATTCAAACCTGAAGTGATCTGAACTGAATCAGAAACGGATGAAGATGACGATGAAGGCGTGGCAATGGTTGTAGTTTTGGTAAACGAATCATTAATGCTAGATGTCACTGTAACAGTACCAGTACATGTTGTAGCAGTCGATATTGCAATGTCTGCAGTCGTTGCGACACCACACGTAGCTTGCTTTGAAAGTACTGGTGGTGGATCATTTTCACTCATTTCATTCAAACTATGAAATATAAATTTCTTAATCAACGGCACAATGTGGATGAAATTTTCACACATAGTGAGAAATTAAAATAAGAAATTCTAAATATGTCAATATTTTCCAATTTCGAAAAATAAATTGTGATGCTTGGCTAATAACAAACATTTCATATATTCGCCACAGCATAAATTTTCCAAAATACAATATGATTTGCCAAAAAAAAAATTTTGCTCAGTTTTGAAAACGAAGTGAAAATGTGCGATTCATAGATGTTTCCAGAATTACTGAACTCTATATTACTGAACTGTTGTAAATATCAGCGACTTATGTCAAATTTCCATTCGCAAGCATGTTAAACATATATGAATTTACACCATAACACATACATATAAGCCAAATTATATCTAAGGAAAAACAAAATTTTTCAGTCATGCTTTCTAAAATTTCATGAAAATATCATCTTACATCCTCACCCAAAAACCACGTCAGCATACCAAACCCACACGTCAACTTCCCACCCATGCGTACGCTGAACCAGTGACCTCCAGTCATGTCACTTCTCAAATTCTTCGTGCAACATAAAATTCGGATGTGCACTCACTCGGTCATCATCGTCCATCCCGCTGATAATCGCCAGGGTCGGTAGACACTGGCTGATGGGGTGGACAGATGAGAGGTAGGTTACTGCGTGGTTTACGTGAGGGAGCATGTTGAAACTTAAGTCGAGGACTGTACAAGTTTGTATGGAAGATTTTCATGCTTAGGGAAGTTGGAATTTTCTGGACAAAAAGACGCAAAGGAAGGATCTACCTGGCGACACGTAGTCATGGAGGCATATGATGAGTTACGATAACGTTCATAACTAGAATTATATTACATCTGTAAAAGCAGATCTTTGATTTTTTATAAAAAGTCAGAAATTCCATACGAGAATTCTTAACAAAAATATAAAGGACGTTTGAAACGTGATGGATTAGATGTTTCCAAATTTTACGTGTTCGGAGAAGTTGTAGTTCTCCTTAATAAACTGTCTATTTACTAAAATTGCATCCATCGAAAATTCAGTTGCTGAATGTGTACTTAATCGTTTTAGTTTTGATTGCAGGAAGTGAATTGACTGGATCTGGCGTATTAGTCATGGTTCCCTTAAGCGACGTCCACTAGACAAATGTGTGAATAATACGCCTCTTACTTGTGATAATAAAAAAAGGAATTCTGAAAAATTCACACTTCTCAGTGCGATTTTTCTTCTTTCTCTTTTTTTAAACAATACTGTTAAGCTTAATCGCACTTTCGAGTTTTATATAAAATCCTTCAGAATTAGAATTGTGGAGGAAGCCGCAGAGCGTGATTACCGGTTCATTGGTTGCAGATATCAGTGACCAGACGAGTTCAACATTGATTTTTACGTGATTGCACAAGAGTTTCAACAATACTGATCAATGACGGGAGTTAGAGGTATTGGAGTTCATGTTTCTGCTCCACAGAGGAGTAATTTAATATGATGCTTTTACCTTAACTGCAATAATAATTGTCTTAGGTGGCATAAGCAGTTTTAAAAAAAGATAGTAGTGCAAGTCACTGACATTCACTACATTCTCTGCTGTTAGTAGTAATATGTGAATCTTTTGCGAAAGTACTGTCAAGAGAGATTCTTCCAGCCTATTGTTTTTATTGTTCTTTTTTTGCATTCTGTGATAAGTAAATCCGTGAAGCATTAAAAAGCATGAAAAGTCACAATTTTCATTAATTGTAATAGCATTATTATTATGAAACAGTCTACTTTGTCGGTTACTGATGAAAATGATATTGTTTTAGCGGTTGTACTCTTGGCTTTATCTGGTGTGGTTGGTCTGACTTTGCTCGTTCTGGGATGTGCATTGCCAATGTTCGGGTAGGAAAATGAAATTACTTAATAACTTCAACAAATTATATTTCTGTAGAAATTAAATGTGTTGGCTCCAATACCATTATCAATAGCTCGGCGATCTTAAGTTGAGATTGAGGAGAACTGTAATAGCAAAAAATTTTTACAGTCAACCGACGAGATTTTTGTTTAGTATTTGGTGGCCGTTGTTCGTCATAATCTTCTACGTGTTGGCTCCAATACCATTATCAATAGCTCGGCGATCTCAAGTTGATATGTCTGGTACATCAGCATGTATGGAGTTTGCGCTGTTCATTACAACTGGCATTGTCGCATCAGCGTTTGCATTACCGATGGTCCTTGCACATGCTGGAGTAGTAAGTTTTATGAATTTACGGAAGATTTTGCAATCGTTAGTAATTATTGGATACATTTAAATGAGGATTTTGGTACCTGCCATTTCTGCAGGGTTTATTGGTAAGGACAGTATCTAATGATATATATCGCAGCTCTTTATTTTTTTGCAGTATGCTTTTTAGTATTTTTGCATGTATGGTGGCTTTTTAATTGTTAAGATGCATGATTGTGCTTGGATCTTGTTTCTGTTATTGAAGGTTAGAAATCATAAATTAATTGTATGAGATATGTGGTTGATAGAGGTACGTCAAAGCTGCAGATTCCGGAATTTGCAGATGAACGTGTGGTCTTTTTTTATTTTCCGCAAAAAAAAAGTTTCCGTGATCAGTCTGTGAGATATTTCGAAATACCATGGATAACCAGAAGTATCCGAACAGTAACTTGTTTGACGATATAGGGGAGGAGATAATTTTTTATTAAGATTAATGAATGCTTCTACCTTGCAAATAGTTTTTTTTTCTTTCTATGTTATGTGCCGGTAGGTTATCCATTTGCTTACTGGTTAATAATGTATTCGTTATTCATTTTAGTAAAGGTACATTTTCAATTCATATTAGAACTTAAACTTTTCTTATACTTAAATTTTAATCTATTAGAATTGGAAATTTTGATCTATTAGTGAGAGCTTGTCCTCTTGTTGCACTACTTCTGTATTAATTGTTGTGGCGTGCGTGGTACTTTTTTATTAATTTAGATCAAATGGTTGGCATGTGTATGCGCAAATCTTGGTTCTGTGGTGATGTTTTTGACGATCCTTAGTTATTTTTATTTACATCGAGAAGACGACGGAAGTGGATGGAACCAGCCACTCTTTTGATTCATGCTTTCGAAATTTATTCCTAAAATTTACCGTGTTAATCAAGTAACGGTAAAGCATGTTGCACTTTTCAATCCTTTTCATAATGATAAATGTAAAGTGGTAGCTTCAATATTTTCGGTTTCAAAACTTTTTCCAACTGATTAAAAAAGTACTGTTACTTCCACCGTAATGTAATGTTACTTTCAAAAGTACTTCCAACGAACTCATAGCAGGGTAACTTAGCTTATTTAATAATTCAAATGTTGCCGTGAATTAAGCTTGTCTCGATTTGATGAGTGAGTGCATCAATACACTTTTATCTTCACCTTTTAGTGTTTCATAGATCTTAATGTGGCAATCCTTATTTATTTACTGACGTAATATGACTGAAACAGTTCAAACTCTTGTAATTTTCTCAAATTTTTCCTTCATCTTGCTTGTGGATAAGGAAACATCTACATTACAGGAAGTTCCTAGTATTCAGAATTTTGCATATATATATATATATAATTAATTGGTGATAGGCAGGTTGGTATATATAATTGATCAATGTTTTTAATTACTGATATTTCCAAAACAGCTTCTCTTGCACTTCTTTTAAGTGATAATTAGTTTCTTTGTAAAGAAGGTGAAGGTTTCTTTGTAATTTAGTTCCTCTTTCAAATATTTCTGTCCTTTTATTGTTTGAGAAAGATTTTTATCGATTACAGATTGCTGAACTTTGCTGCTTTTTCGTGTTACTTGCCAACATCGTTTGTTTTGCTGCAATTTGGACATATTTTAAAGTGTTCAATGAAGATTGTTTACACGAAATACCACTTTGGTGAAATGTTTCCGCCACCTATAACTTTCATCACTCGCTTTTTATTCGTAATTGTTGTGCAGTTTAATATTTTTTCCCTTGAGCGTTATTCTCGAATTCGTGCCATGTTTTATTCAAAATTACAGATTCAAAATATAACGCTTTCCATTCAGGATAAGTTGTATTTGTACACTAGAGTTTCAAGTTTAAGGGCATGCAGTAATTTAGACATGGTTGTCTAGCTTCGAAGTAGTTCCAGTTTAGATGAAATATGCACTGATCGTTATCCAATTGACTCTTGAAGATAGGAACTGTTTCGGAGCATCTCATTTAAGACTACGACCTTTATTTTCCAAAAAAATAACTGGAACAGTATAATATACAGCATAGTGACCGGAACAGCGTAATATACAGCATATGTGCAAACAATCTCTAAGAAGTCAAGAAAACAAAAGTTTTATGGGCTTCGTTAAAGTATCTCAACAGCCTAAATTACAAATTTGAATGTTAAGAAATAACTGGAACAGTAAAGGGATGCGTGATGATCACGATCGGTGAATGAGTATATGGTGCTCGGAGGTTCTGTTTGAGGATTTTTTGCAGTCATTGTATGAGAAGGTCTTGATTTTCGAAAAAGGATCTTTAATCAAAAAATATGCAAAATATTCATGACTAAGTTTATAATTTTTTCTTCCATAGTTTAAAGCACTAATGACTTTTATCTCAATGCCTTCTTGATCTGTAACCATAGGAGCAGTGATCAGGGAGAGGGAGGAAGTACTACTTTCATAGTTCCTGGGAATTTCTCATCGGTCTTCGGGTCGCAACAGTGTGAATTTCGCGATCGATTCCATTATCCAAATCGGTGTAATAAGGCTTATGAATTTCTGTTTCGCAATCCGCTGTGGAATGGACTGGCCTGGCATATATACCGCGTATAAACCGGACAGCTGAAACATTTGAGCTTAGAAACAGACATTTTATTAGAAGTTAAACATTCATAAAATCCGAGGGAAGGGTTATTATATGGAATAAGTTCAAAGTGTTAAAGCTTGAAAGATGGTGGTGCGCGTTTGACCTCATCCAAATCATTCCCTGCTCTTCGCGCATGGTATGGTTTTAGTCCACTCTCGAAATATTCGTCCGCCTTAGGTTCTCTTGCCAGTATTACACCTCCAGCCAGCTGGACTAATTTTTTGATTTCATTCTCTCGGTATGGCAAATATTTATGCTTGCAAAAATAAAACTGACATCCTCGAAAGAGCCCCGGCTTCTGAAAATACATGAATTTTTGAGACCGGGTTAATTTCAAAAAGCTTAATTAACGAGACGTATCAAAACGAAATTCGTAACTCTGCATTGTCGAAAGACTGCAGGACAAAGACGAATACAGCGAGGTAGAAAAAACTGTTTATTCGATTATATTCGCCTTAGCCTTCAGCCAAAAATGTTGCCATAATAAAAGGGCAAAAGACAAACTAACCATTCTAGCATAATTTTCTCTAGCTATAGAGCATGAATTTTTGGCCACCAGTTGACCATTACGATTAATTGTTGTAATTTCATACATATCCTCTTTTACAAAATCATTTTCCTCCAAGCACATATCCAACCACTTACTTGTTAGAATATATTGTCCACGAAGCATAGCTTCCAGAATTTCAACTAGAAAAAAGCACATATTCAAACAGTGTTTCCTATTTTCCACTTTTAAATCTCACACTTAAATTCCTAGTTGCTTCGAGGATTCCACTAAGCGTCCCTCATCTAAAAATACCTTCAAGGGCATCAAAATTTTCGAACAAAACTTGCCACTGATTTCTGTTGTTCGACCATGTGTCTCCTGAACAACCAGATGTGTAGCAGTTTGAAAATTCATAGCATCTTTTGCGAGATCATTGAATAAAATTTTGCTGCGCTCGAGCTTTATATCCGGTAATTTTGCCGATAGGAATACGGAATAACTTTTGTATTTTCGAGAATACACTGCAACGAATATATTTTACCCTGTGAAAAATCATTTTTGTTTTAAATGAATTGTTTTCCGGAAGTAACAAATTACAAAATGGATTTAGGAACACTCCAGAAAAGCTGATTCAATGAGCTATAATATTCTAGTCACTAAAAAAGTTCCGACTCCTCCGCTTCGTTCTATCTGTTGTACTTCGGTGTTTCTGTTTACGTTTCTAATACCATCAATGGAGATGAATTATTCGCTGATCGGCGTAACACTTTTTTTAAGATAAGAGATGTCGCCATTAATTTAATCAATTAAATTGTACCACCTTGAACAGGACGTGAAATTTTGTCAAATATTTCTCGTATTTTATCATCTTTAATGAAATCCATCGGTGTTTCATCCTGTAATCTAAATTTATTCCTCAACTGCACGACAGTTTTCAACGTTTTATGCAAAAAAAAAAAAAAAATGATGAAAACTAAACAAAATGGCGTTTTTCTAAAAACATAAGCAGGAGAAATTAACTATGTGACGCACAATTTAAACTATGCAATAACAATAAATGGTGCAAAGTCAGGTTACTTTCAAGTTATTCGCTTGTCTGTCTGCTCCCTGGGACAACAAATATTCCACAGCATCAATAGCTTGCCACTTTACTGCTGCATGAAGTGCCGTCTCACATAAATCTCCACCTATCATAAAACTTCATCATTTAGAAAGTTAATTATAAATCCATGACAATGCCTGCTAAATCATCACAGACAACGAAACTACTTGATCATTCAATGCAATCATTCTCCTGGTTGCGATATGATCGAAATGAACGGCTTAAAACAGACTAGTATGATTTTCAGCGTAATTTAGCAAATTATTTCAAATTCCAAAAATTATACTTTACCATGTGCATTGATAACAGCACCATTTTCAACCAAAATTTTACAAATTTCGCTGTAATTATGAGCAGCAGCATGATAAAGAGCCGTTAAACCAACATTATCACATTCATTTGCATCCTCACCACACTGTAATTTACAAAGGTAAGATATGAATTCATTTATATTCGTCCTTCTTTATACCATAACCCTCAACTCTATCAGTTCAACCCACATTTATATAGAATTACTACCTCCAAAGCTTCCAGAAGCTTCTTTTTCAACCCACGCACAGCTGCATTCACTAAATTATATTCGTAGCGTTGAGATGGTGCTTTATGGCAACTCTTTATTCTTGTTCTTCTTAATGAAACTGGATCTGAACTTCTGACACTCTTATGTTCCGAATCACTATACTGGAAATTCTTTTTAGGTGAGAAATCTTTAAGCATCAGAAATTTTAAAATATAACACAGGCAATGTTGAAATTTCGATAAGGACATTGTAATGAATCGTCCTCAAAACAAACGCTTCAGCAAAAACTGCATAGTGCAATCTACTCTTCTGAACGACCAAAACTATAAAAATGAATGATCTAACTCCTCTGGTGATTCAACTAATAGAAAAAGACACAGCAACTTATAAAACATACCACCTTCTTTGCAACGATACCACCAAAAGTATTTCTGGGCCGTTTCTTGAAAAACTGAAAATTTTCTGGTTCATCATAGACACGCAATTTCTGACCCATCAGAACGTCATTTTGAACAGAAGTTCCAGCAGCAACAGTTCCGTCTATTTGTTTAAATGGTACAACATCATTGGAAACAGATGTTCTGAAAATCATAAATGACTTTGGTTCTTGTAAAATCATAACCAAAAAGGAGAATGAATTTTTATTATTGATAATAACTAAATGAATTCAGTTCAGAGACACAATTACGTTAGCAAAAGACATCAATCCTACTTCTGAGAAAAAGCCAAACGATACAGACTTTGACGGCAGCTCTTCCTGGTGAACATCAACATCATTCTTGATTTCACCACATTCTTGTGTTGAACAAAATTCTTCTACAGTTCTTCGTTGTTCATTTGTTTCAACCAGACTCAGCATTAAGTGTCGATCAAAATGAGAAACGGTGAACTGAAATAATATTCGTTTCTGCTCTGCTTTGCGACTAAGTAAAATATGGAATTAAAATATTGATCCCAGCAGACAACACAGCATCTAACAGGAAAACAAAAAAACATAACGCCCAACACACCAAGATTGTGACACTTCAGTAGTAGATGTCATGTTTGATGATTTAAAACATAAGTATGTTTGTTTTTTTTTTTCTAAAAAAGTCTTTAGCACATTCCTATCAAGAAACCGACTGTTTTCATGTTCATTAATCCCAAAACATCAGTCCGGTTTTTTATGTTGTGAAATGAACTTCTAAGACGAAGAATCAACTTCAGCAAGAGATTCCTTCAGAGCCAAAATATTGTGGAAAAGCTGATCAGCAAAAGATGCTGACTTAACGTGTTGTAATCCAACAGGTAGTGAACACTGCGGACATAAGGGGAAAGATTTCCTATCACAAATAGCGTGAATACATGTCCTGAAAAATGCTCTGGATGTTTTACCCACACAAATATTATATATTTTTTGTATATATAATTTGAATTTCTTCAGAAAAGATCTCTCAGCTCTTCATGAAGTTTCCGACTGAATAGTAAAATCATCATAATTTATCATGTGATAAAGAAAAGAGCGTTGTACTTAATTGGCATTAAGTATTAACAGAGACTGCAAGGAGGATCCAACAAGGTTGATTACTATTTTCTAATTTGAAGAACTAAGTGGATTCCAAAAATTAGAATATCAGCAATCTTCCAAAAGAAGGCGAAATTTTTCAGTGGTGAATTGTTTTTGCATTTATAGTTTTGAAAACAGTGATTCCAATAATTTTTCAATTTAGTTCAAATCTAAACAAGAAATTTACCAGCAAAATACATGCTTGCAAGATGATCCAATAAACTGCAACTTATCCGATGGTTGGTGACTGCAATTTGCAAAATTCTCATAAGTTACAGAAAACTTGTTAATATTCCAGTAACAATTTGAAAATTCCATTGTTTTTCACTTGACAGCAAATTTAAAATTAATTTAAAAAAAGTTTCAAATCCTAAGTTGGTCAGAAGTGCTGGGCAGTAAACAGGAAATCTACGAATTGAACAACTGACTGATTGCAATAAGTACCATTGATCGCAGCATATAGTTTGCAGAAATGCTTCTGCATGATTGAGTGTTGAAGGAAATATAATTTTTCTTGATTCTGCAGGCATATCAGGCTAAATCACTAGGTGCAACAGATGTACAACCTAAAGTTAAACGAAATTCAATGGTCCACACCTGCAAATGTGTAAAGCGCCACAATTTGAAGGCAACATGGTAGTGAAATTTCGGTAAAACCCCCTGCATGAATACCCACACTACACCCCGGACACTAACCCTCGCCCAGATTTCTTGATTTGAATTTTTTTCCACGAATCATTGTGCAACTTCTTACGTCCCAAGTCGTTTTGGAGAATGTCGGTGGTTTCTCGTTAAATCATTGTCGATATTTGGGAATCACACCTACGGAATCAAGCAAATATATTACTTCCATACTGAAGCACTTACTTGAGTATTTGCTTGAACAAAGAATAGTGTGCTATGTTGTGTAGTTGGTTAAGTCAAAGCAATTGAAAATTATCCAAGTCGAATTTAAATTCCACTCACAATAGCTCGTTACTTGCAATCCTAAAACTTCATTAAATATTTCAAGAATCACTTAATCTGCAACTGATAGGTACTTCTTTCGTAACTGAACATTGACAATCTTACTCGCTTACCGTCCGAATGTAAAGTTCTACCCAAATTCTTATTATTGTTAAGCTTCTAGTATTTTTTTCACAAACTTTTTCAATTTCCAGTGAAAATAAATGAAAGAATAATTAATTTTGAAAATTGGCTTTGTGTGAGACATCGAAGAAGTGAGTATTTTGAGAAATTATTTCGGATTCTTGAATTATAGCATTCATCCTAGGGAAATTTTAATTTATTCATAAATTGGAAAAAGATTGTTTCAGCTTATTTGCTATTTACCTGTTCATTAACAAATCAGTGGATAAATTAAACTGATTTTTTTATTTCTTATCTTAATGGCTTGTGAAGGCTTGGATAACCACGATGTGAAGTGATCTCAAAGATCAAAGGATCATTTTTGTGGGGTACTTGAATTAATTAACTTTTTTACTTGCATTTCCCGAAATTCAAGAAATTTCGAGAAGTTAAATTTGGATATTTTGCATTATTTTTCTTTTATCAAAGCATATCAGTCGAGCTACACAACAGAAATCCAAAAAATTTTTCATTATAAATGAAATTTGCAATGAGAAATGTCACACTTTCCTCATTGCAATAACTTTTCAGAATCGGCGATGGTAAGAAAACTTCAAATGTGGACCGAAAATTCGAAAAGTTAAATGTCGGCAGCACCAGAACAAGGAACACACTGACGAACATAAATTTTGTTTTCTTAAATTCATCAAATTCCAAAATAATTCTAGCGTAAGAATTCATTAATTGCTATGAATACAGTAGTCTTCTTTGATCCCGATAATCCTTGCATCTTCTCATACTTTATCTTGTCCACCTGTCCAACTGACCAATGAAGTTTTCATCGATCGAGCTTTTTTACTGTTGAACTTTGTCTTACGTCCAATTTGGCATAAGCCAACCATTTGTCGAATATTTCGCTGGAATTAATTTATGAAATTTAATTCAAATAAAGCACAGAATTAATTGATTAATTGATCGAATTTATCTTCTCTTTAATTTTTTCATAAGATTATGGCATGAAGTTTAAAGGAATTTCATTGATAAACAATGAAACTTTCCGATGGGAAATCATGAAAGAAGCAGTTCAAACGGATTGATTAGAATAAAAATCATTTGAACAGCTACAAGAGAGAGAGAGAGAGAAAGAGTGAGGAAGAGTGAGGAAGAGTGAGGAAGAGTAAGGAAGAGTGAGGAAGAGTGAGGAAGAGTGAGGAAGAGTGAGGAAGAGTGAGAAAGAGTGAGGAAGAGTGAGGAAGAGAGAGGAAGAGAGAGGAAAAGAGAAGAAGAGAGAAGAAGAGAGAAGAAGAGAAAGGAAGAGAAAGGAAAAGAGAGGAAGAGAAGGTTATTTCAAAAATCCTGAAATGCAATCATATCGTTGCACAGATTTCCAGAATACCTTACAAACTTACACTGATATCGTCGTAAAATTCAATGCCTAAATAGCAAACCATTCCAACCAGTAACATTCCTAATGAAATACATAAGAATTGAGCAACAGTTGTGAAACGAGCAAGAAGAAGTCCAAAACCGAAGCCGACTGATTCCCAGAATCGATAATTAGCAAAGGCGGCTTCTAGCTGTGTGGAAGATAGCTCTATCCACAATCCTGCAATTAAACTTTGCAAAAGTTATCCCATTCCTTTTTCCCTTCATGAATGATTCCGATTGACAAAGCAATAAGAAGTATCAGAACAATCAATGTGATATACAAAACGATCGATCAATCAATCAAGATCAGAGCAGTTGGTTCCCAATTGAATTCACAGAAGGAAACGGTTTAAATGTTTTGGTTTCGTACGCTCTTCTCAATTTTAAAATGGCTTCATTTGAGAAATTTTTATTTTCACAGTAATGAAATTAATTGGTAATTAATATAGACTCAGATACCTGTCCTCTTCCTTGTTTGATTACAATATAAGGCATTTGAATTAAAAGGTTTGTTTCATTCATTGGTGCATTTTAAAAATACAAATTTTTTAATTACCACTAATTTGAGTATTCCACACACCATCGGCCATACCTAAAACACTAACGGTAGCATAAAATAATGATGTGTCGTCAGGATTCAAAGGCCAAATCTGGAAAGAAAAAAGGAGTAAAATGTGAATTACGTTGATTGTATCAATCGAGAATTTTGTATCACCAGATAACCTTCCGGAATAGATTTTCTATCCACTTAATGAGCAGGCGAGAAAAAGGTCAAGAAAGGTCAAAATGACGCTATTAATTGAGAGAAACATGTCAGTGGTGAAGAAAATATGCAAATTGCTGTTGTAAATGAAACTTACCAGGAGTGTTAAAGATACAAGCATACTGATAACAGCACCGAAGACAAACAGAGGCATTCTCCCGAACAGTTTCATCAGAGGCCCGAACACCAGGCTACAGATGGCATCTGTGACACCGAAGCCTGTCATCACAAATCCGATCTGACCGATGCCGAGACCACAACCAATGTAAGCCTACCAGGAAAAACCTCATCCATCCGTACGCATCACAAATGTCACATCACTTATATCAGCAGTGGTTTAATTTAGATTACCATAAAATGACCTTTAAATCATTTTATAAAGCAAAAAAAAGTGTTCACTTTTGTGTAAAGGCCTACGACGAATGCCTGTTCAGCACCACTGAAAAGTGTTAGAGGTATAAGCAGCAGTGACCTTGGATAGGCTAGATTCCCAAATATTGCTTCACAAATATCAGTTGAAAAGAATGGCGCCTTTAATCTGCAAAATCCATAACTTTTAAATTTTTTTGACTTCAGTTTCCACATTTAAGGACAATTTTATCTGTTTCATTGTTGTCCATTCGATCATTAGAAATAGCAAAAATTATATAAATTTTAATTTTCCTTGTGTATTCAAATTTCATTGAAAACTTGTTACTCTAAGTACGACTTAGTTCGGAAATGAGAATTTGAAAAAGTTTTTAATTCGCTCCGTATTGACAGTACATCTGAATTGTTCTATCACCACAAATGATGCGACAGTTTTCCACTTCAACTAAGAAGAGGTGTGGGAATAATGTGATGAAAATTCTTCCATGTTATTCGAGAAAATGCTTCATTTTCCGTTGTTAATTAATTGACCTTTGAATAACTGTTTTCAGGTTTCACTTAATCACCGGTTAAGACACACGGAAACGTTGTCTTCTCATTCACCTGCATTATTCAAAGGATTGAAAGCAAAAATCGATTTGTTCAAACCTGGCAATTTCATCTTTTCTTAGAGCATTCAGGAAAAGCAGTACGATCATAAGTGCAACAATGGTACAACAGAAGTAAATGCCGCACAACGACAAATAGACATTCTGCTCCGGCCGTTGTAAATTTTTGATCGCTTGGTCACTTAGGTACGATAAATTATCACGAAATGAATGACCACAGCTAAAATTTGAAAACAATAAATTTCAATTTTTGATTATTTAAATATTCCCAGATGTACAATGCTTAAACGAAATGTATATTTGAAATTTGAAATTCAATTTCCATACATACCACTCAATTCTAAGATGAGGTAATGAAGTACTGACTGCAATACTATCTTGTAAAATAAACAAATGAAAATGAATGGGTACCACTTCTGCACTTGATCTTCTAATTGAGGAGCACCAGTTGCAGCCGTCAGAATGAACGATGAAATCAGATTCCCAATTACTTGGCCCAAATGATGGGCCATAAAAAAGTAACCGAAAAACCTGAAATTACTCGAATAGAAAATTTTCATGTTGTAGTATTCCATCACCAATGATTATTATTTACTACTGCATGTAAGGTTATTCGTATTTTATCAAAATTGACTAAATATGGTATCATACGATGAGGAATAGGATTACCTGATAATGACGACATTTTGCGCCTCAATGTTTAATTGCGCATATTTTGTTCCGCATTCTAAAATGTACACACGTTTTGCTGCCCACAGACAGCTACCGGCACATCCAGCAAGAATGGATGCCGGAATAAGCGAGTAATATCTATATGAAAGTCATTTGTACATAGGTAAATACTGAAAACATTGAAGGTATGACAGTGCTGTAAACAATTCTTAATTTCAATGAATTGTTCTTGGCAGTAGCTCCGTGATGACTACTCACCTGGGCAGGAAATTGGATAACATGTAAATGGCGAATATTCCGGATGATACGATCAGCGTAAGTTTGCATCCGAGGCGATTCAGGATGAACGATGGGACAAACAAGTATGACACTGATAGACTGATGTAGAACACTCTTTAATTACTTGGATTAATCAATTCGATGCCAGCAGACTTGAGCAATGTAAGCTTACACGGAGAAAGAGAAGAGAAAACGTACGAAAGACTGTCTGTTCCTAGACGACCGTTAATTGAAGACTGTAAATTCTGCAAGCCATGAAAGGCGGTAAAGAGGAATAAAAAGGATAAGCTAACGATCCATAAATTCACGCGAATTTTCCGCTTTGCCTTATCCGACTGGTATTTCTCAGCGCCGGATAAAAGGGCACGACGTCTTTTTCGGATTAATTTTGCACCAAAACCTTGACTAAAAATTAATTTTGCACTCATTCAATGCTTACTTTCGTTTTATTGAAATTTGAAATTGAAATATAAATGGCTTTCCTGAGTAAGATGACCCCTGATGGTTCAGTGTTATCCACCGATTCAATGCTCGCCAAATGATAATCTAAATCACGGATTCTCATCCTTCTTCGTTTCATTCGACGTCTAGACCCATGAATGGGACAAAATGGATCGTATACGTAAACACGTTCTACGTCATTTTGCATAGATCCTGGATCCGTCTCCGTATTCTTGTACAGCGAATCGCCACGAAACAAATAAGCGCTGAAGTAATATGAAATTTCCTAAATTTGACCTTTGAGGAATAATCCGAGACGGATTGTGGAGAAATTAAGACACTACTCCTATTATTCCTAATTAAAAACTCAACAAGGTAGACAGGTACCATTTAGTGTCTGTTTCATTTTCCCGAAAGGAGGGTGGATAGATGGACGGTAATATATTTCCGGTTGCTTGTGCTGGTGGTGAGCATGAGAAAGCGGACGATTGCTCATCAACCGTCAGAAATGGCAGTTCCGTTGAACAAGTAGTTACGTGGTTACGAGACGACGGTGATGTTTTCCATATGGATGACACTGATTTGGGAATTCTCCACTCATTATCCATAACAGGTACTTTTGTATCTTCCGGTTGTCCGGTTATTTCCTTATTTACCTGATGTTCGGGTCTCTTACCTTCAAATAGTAATCGCATGAAGATTGACAGCTTAGATTTATATTACTAATACTGCTTGCAATCAGCAAACAGCATGAATCACTGAGGAATCCTCATCCATCAATTAATTAATTGAATTAAATTTTAATTTTATGTACCACTGTGAAGTAATCTGGAAAAAGTGTGACATGAATGAAATAACTAGAAGATCGAGTTCAGCTGATATCCGTTTGTTAAAAAAATAATTTTACATTTTTCTCCTTCCATTCTTCACCAATCATTTCTGTCAGCAGGTAATTAAGTTGCGTTAGCTACCGTCCCAACATCCAAGCGACCACTTGCTGATTAAACTTAAACTGATAGTTTCCTCAATACTATTTTAGTTTATTGGGTTTCTTAGACTTACAAGTAAAGATCAATCCTACCTATTTCAGCATTTCATTGGTAATTGATTTCATTGACCAAATCTCCGGATGACATGCTAATGTGATCTAATGCATCAACAATGATAACAGAACTCGTTGATTAGAGCGATCAATGATTGTCAAGCTGATTTATCGAGTTTCTTGTGACAGTCCTGTATCCTGTATCAGTAAATGTGCAAGTAAGCCATCGTTCAACTTGTCCCCTACTAATTACCATCCCTCAATTATCCATTACACAGAGCTAGCTGCCATTCATCCATCCATTGCAATATTCGAAACTTCATCAATTCAATAAAACAAAAGAGATTTTGTATATTACTTAACTGGATGATCAAGCAAATGGTTGAGTACTGGATGAGTATCCAAAGTGACTGTAGGAGAGTGGTCATTTAAGGTTCCACTGCCCATTCATTTGATAAATTTCAAACAAGGTGTTCAAGTCAATTCTTCATCAAAATTCAAGCGAAAACTTATTACAACGTTGGCTTTTGTTTACTTGAATCGAGGAGCAATCAATCGATAAGTTTATTTTTGAACTTTTTTTACACCATTCTTAGAATTCCCCGACACATCATCCAATGATATATGAGGAAAGCAAAGGCTATCGATGAAGTAAGTATAAGTAAATCTAAAATTTGAACTAAAAAATGATATGGTTGAAAGTCAAGAGAGAGGGGAAGCGTGCGATGAAACAAAATGATATCGATAGTTTAGCTATGCTCTTCAGCTAACAAGCTAGCGAGCATTTCTCGAGCATTACAACAAAAACAAAAACTTCGCTTAAAGTTTGTGAAAATTTTCTTTTCCAACCATAGATATGAAAATTTTGAAGCCTAAAATGAAATTTCAGACTTTGAGACGTTTAAAAATTGCAATAGTTATAAATGAAAGGAAAAATCAATTAATTAATAAACAAAGCCAATTAAAAAACTGATGTATTTCAAGGAGCACAAACATCATTTATTTACTGTTTATTTCCGTCAATCATTCCGCATTTGCATCCACCCTTCCGGGAAACATTATCCCTCATTCCGCCTCCGCATTCACCTTACTGGGACACCTGTCATTCCGCTTTTCATCCATCCCTTGCTAGGCTCTTTTTTTGATAATTGGTGAATTCTTGAGGATATAAAGGAAATTTTTTTAAGTGAATTGCAGCGTCCGCTGAGCAGGATTTCACTCTTTACTGCAGAGGTTCTTCTGGCAAAGCCTAGAAAGTTTGTACAGTGACAGCGAAATCCTCGGATGGTTCACAGCTTTTTTTTCATACATCATTGGTTGAACTCCATTTTGAAAAGTAAAAGTTTTTGTTCTCGTTAGCACACCCAGAATACCTATGGTTTCTTCAACCACCAAGGAATTGTCGACATAATGAAGAGACAATTAAGCAAACCACCGATTAGTGAAACAGTTCTCAACAAATGATGATGATCAATACGGTGATTTGATTAGGAAATTTTGAAATTTGTACAATTTAAGACAAAATTTAACAATGATGTTCAGAACTTGAAATAATTGCATAAGCAAACCACCAATTGGTTTGCAATTTAAATTCAACAAACTTTCAGACTTCCACAGCTTCTCCTCAGACTTCCACAGTTTCTCCTCAGACTTCCACAGTTTCTCCTCAGACTTCCACAGCTTCTCCTCAGACTTCCACAGCTTCTCCTCAGACTTCCACAGTTTCTCCTCATTACACCTCACTGGATGAATGTAACTAAGCAATCGTTTACTTTTAAAATTGACAAAATTTCTACATAAATTGTTCATGTGAATTACGTGTACTTTACTGAGTGTAGTTTTCTTCATAACAACTAAAGTGGTGTTGCAGTGCTTCGTTCTCTTCAAGAGAAGATAATTTAAGCTGATTTCCGCCATGCAAGCAATTAAAGTAATTAAGGGATTTTTTTTTAGAATCGTCGAGAAACGAGAGTGAAACATGGAATGGTAAAGATCAGATCAAACTGATCACTAACATTGGCAAATATTAGCATTCAATGGCGGCAATTGTTTTGTTGGTCGGGCACTACGGGTATGGTCTTTCTCAGGTTGACCACTCAAATGTCTGTATACGATGTTCTCCGATGGTACCTGTGAGATGTTCCCAAATATTCTATCTCCTCAATATCTCATATCCAAAGTTTTAAACACGACAACCGACCGATACTGATTGAATCATGACATTGGATGTTGTTGAAGATTTTTGATGAAATTAATAATGAGCAATAGCTTCAGGTGACGCTGCTAACTGTCGGCTGACAATCTGACTAGTCATTGATAGATTTGAAATTTCAAATCTAAAAGTAAGCGATTAATGAAATTGGATGACAACGTTTCTGAAGTCAGTTTTATGTTGAATGAATTTCTGTGACATTTCTGCACTTTCACCTGTACTAGTGAAACTTCTCAAAACGATTTACTTTTCAGAGAGAAATCGAATTAAAGAAATGGATGAAAATTCGGTCCGGTGCTTTTTTAAAGAATGGATCCATTGCAAGAATGGTTAGTGACCGAGAAATAGCCATACGCAAAAGGTCAATAGGTCACCACTCTGTATATTCATCACATAAATGCAGTCCTTTTACATCAGTTGAAAAAAAGCAACATTCTGAATAGGTTAATGATTATGTTTGGTCTGTTAAGGTTTAAATCTAAACAGTTACCGAACGAGTTACCTCGCTCTCTACACCTGTGAAACGAAAGATTTGTTGCAATAGATCAAGGTGATCAGCAATTTTCCAATCAAAAAAATTTCAAAATATACGTACGCACCAATAAGATCGGGATTTCAATGCGTTTTATTGGCTTCAAGAATAGCAATCCTGAAGTTCAGGAAAATACTTATAGTTGACCTTTCCTCAAACTCTCCGGCAGTATGTCTACTTTTATCACTAACCTTGACTATTACAATCGATTTAATTTTGAAAATCAAATGTCATTTTATACAAGTACGTATCGCTCTTTCTTCGCAGATCAGGAAATTATCATTTGGTTGGCAAATTCCGTGCTCCCCCCGGCGACGAATATGTGACCGATTTGATCTGTAATTCAACGAATGACCAAATTGCTTTTGTATCGGAAATGGTTTTCATCCTTTCCTTTCTCTTACGTTTAATTGGTTCTTACTAATTATTGCTTTCACAATGAAAGTAAGAAGGGAAAGATAAATTAGAGATTAAAGATGAACTTAGCTAGAGTGCTGTTACTTGTAATGCATTGCTGTTAGATTAGCCGACTTAGCAAGAGAGAATCAGCTTGGCAATCGTTAAAGTGAATTTGTTTCAAACTAATCGGCATGACCTTTTGAATTCCAAATAAAACCCAACAATATCATTATCAGTCGAGGAATTAAGTCACTTCCTATGTCACTCTTCAAAGTGTTGTTCATTTCTTTTTAATTAATAATATTATAATGAGAAAGGTGCTTGAAGGGAAGCACATTTTGCCGTACGTTGCACCATGGATGATGGTTACTTGGTGATTGGTAGGGTCAATGGTCGCGTAAGCGTCGTTAAAATCGATCGGATGTTCAATTACTCAGTATATTTAAATTCTACTACAAATTTCAACCCCGCTCCCTGCTCATCTCTCCTTGATACTCTCTAACTGTCATCACTACAACTTAATAATATTATCAAGGACTACTCGCTTGATTTCTTGGCGAAATTTTTGGGTTAATTTTATGTGAGTGTTCGAACTTTTGTGAATTCTGGGTAAAGCGATAAAGTTAAGTGAATTTAAAAGCATTGAAGAAGAGGTATAAAGTAATCATAGTTCCATGCTCAGATTCACAGTAATTGTGGTTCTTCCATGTTCAGATATACAGTAATTGTGGTTCTTCCATGCTCAGATATACAGTAATTGTGGTTCTTCCATGCTCAGATATACAGTAATTGTGGTTCTTCCATGCTCAGATATACAGTAATTGTGGTTCCATGCTTAGATATACAGTAACCGTGATTCCCTGCTCAGATATACAGTACTTACAGTTCCAAGCTCACGAAAATGTCATTTATTCCGTTCATTGCCACGGGAACAGTCCATACGTTTTCTGAACTGCACGTCGCGATGGATCATGTAAGGTAAGTTACACATAATAAATGAGCTCTCACATATAATATGTGACTCAAAGTGACATTTCGGCATTTCATCGAGAATTTTCGTAGTATCGAGAGTGAAAGGTTCTTGTTTGAAGCACTTCGACTCAGTCAGTGGTCAATGTTTAGGTATGGGATGAACGTACGCTCAGAAATCATCTTCCTGTTACAGCAACTGCGGCAAATGAACACGCCTTAATGTACGTCGACGGAGACAGCTACGATCGCTATTTAGCAACAGCATCTTCCGGTGCAATTGACCTTTAGTATTCGTATTTTGTTTGATATAATTTCGTTAAATTTCATTACAGAACAGTTTATTTTTAGCCTTTCACATTCGATGTGGAGCCGGAAAGTAGAAAAGGAGTAGTTTTAATTCTTGAAAAAGGTCATTCTTTTATTAATTTATCATTGGAAAGGAATTATTGTAGCGATGAGAGGACAGACTGAAGTAGACAATTGTCTTTAATTAGCTTAAATTAATATGTATCTATCATCAGCAATGAAAGTGAGGCATATCGAAATGAGAGAAACTTTTTCGAGAGTTAAGTTTTCACCGTGATGCACTGGGAGTAAATACCTTTGTAATTGTTCCACCAATGGATTGTTTCGTAGTAAATTTTCGGAACGTTTCACTTACCACCTGTTAATTCACCTTATCGATTGTAATATAATTTTTTTTTACTTTATGATCTGTTGACCGGTCAAATCGTTTAAAATTTCCACAGTATCAGCCGAGCAATCACTGATTTCAGTTGGCATCCCGACATCAGCAAAATTGTCGCCGCTACAGTAAGATATTACACTTGCCATGCAGTTGGTTGACAATCTTGTGATGTGACAAATGAGCTTTGTAATCACTGCTTAATTTTTAGATGAATGTATCGATGTATAAGTTATATTACGATGACGAGTGTGATTAGCCATTCTGTACTACTTTGATTTGCTCACCATTCTGTTGTTCGTTTCCAATTTCATTATGAAACAACTAGTACTCTGAAATACGGACTAATTTTACCTTTGTCATAATAATTACTTTTTGAATGGCTTTCGAAAATGCTTACCGTCACATTTCACATTTTAATATTTCTAATTTCAAATAAGTTTTTTTTTTTTGTTTTCTGAAGAGCAACATTCAATTGAAAGCATTTTTAATTCCCAGAATTAAACTAAAATGCAAAATATGCTAACTGATTGATAAATAGCATTTCCACAAATTTTTAACTTTTAAAACAAATTGAATTTCTCTCATTTCTGAACAGAAATTCCTCTTTCCGGAAAGTTATATTTCCTCGTCTTTTTTGAACGATGAAAGGATGCTGCTAATGGTGATTTTAATATGCTATAATTAATTTTTTGTCCACAGAAAGTTGTCAATATCGAATTTTTAATTTCAAATTCCTATCAATTCGATTGTGTTTTTGATTCCAGCGAACAATCATTACTAAATTATTTCTGATTTCAATGATAATTCAACATTTCAATTTCAAATTTATTACCCATGCTGTATCAGTTAACTAAATTCAGGACTTTTGTATTTAGTAAAGCAATTTTAAAAGTTTGAATAAAACGACAAATTCCCAGATTGTTTTCCAAGAATAAATTTCTGTTGAATTTTTATGTAAGAGAGACTGAATTTCAGTAAAATAATGTTTAATTAGTAGTAGCTGATGATAATAGCACTTGTCGTATTCTGAAGTGAGAAGTGGATGGCATCTGATCTGTCTTCCACGATCTGCTCGACAGTTTCCTATTCTGCTAGATGTGATTCCTTCCAGGATTCTATCTTTTTGCGTGCAAAACCGAAGAAAGCAACCATCTACTGAATCATCTTCAATCAATGATATGACAGCATTCGACGTTATCCTTTAATTATTACTAATCTTTGAATTAAGCGTAATTATTTACAGCTGATAAATGCGGGATTTTCAAGTGTTAATTTCATTGTTGATTGGATTCGTGAAATCACAGCCAGAAACGACGGAAATTTGTGGTCGTTCTCGACATTTGGTCAATCTCCTCGAGAACGATACAATAGTCACTGTATGTTCCTCACCAAATCTTTTTAGAGTAACACGTAATTAATAGATTTTAATGGTTGAAAATTGTCATAATAGTTTGTTTTTGCTTAAATAATAGCAGAGATATTTGTCTTAGTTTTCATCTGGTATGTCGCGGAAGAACGGGAATATTTGCTCGGTATATCTCATATAGAATATTTACCTTGTACTTTGGAGAAAGGATCGCACCTGTGGATGATTCATTTCAGGTAAGTGAAGGTGGTCAAGGTAGAAGTAGTGAAGCACTGCCAAATTTATGGCCTTGGACTGGTCAACTAATTTATTCGGAAACAAAGATCCATCGTTGTAGTGCAACAGTTGTAAGCGATGATATGGTCATCACTGCTGCACGTTGTTTCTCTCGAAGGTTCGGCTTTTACAATCTTGACCATCGGGATGTCTTCCAATCTGCAATAAAATTTGCGGTAAAACTAATCGAGGAAAATGGTGATTGATGTCAGCGGCAACACTGATAGATTTGTGTTACGTTTATTCAGTTAAGATCAAATTAGCACAAAGTAAAAAAAGAACAACAGATCTTCGAAATTGATGATTGAACTGAATGTGCAATATCAGTGATTTCAGTCGTAATCCGTCACGTTACGCAGTAATTATCGGTGGTCACCGCAACGGTTCCGGCAGGAGCTATGCCGTTCGTAACATTTCAATACATCCGCTATTCGACGTCCTTATGCCAAGTTCATTTGATGTTGCTGTTGCCAGGTGAGAAATATTCCTTTCGAGCGCAGGGAAATGATTGATGAAATGATTTGTTTGGACTACTGATCTATTTGAATTCAGTCCGAGATATGTATCCTTTCATTTGTAACCAGAATATCCGGTGTCTCTCACAATCGTTTAGCTTTCTTCAGGTTGAATGAGAAAATAAACTTTAGCAAAAATATACTTCCGATATGTTTGCCGATGTTCGAACCATCATCGACTGAAAATTGCATTGTTACCGGTATTTTAGTGCCATTATTAATTAAAATGTAATGGAAGGATAAAGGGACGAAATGATTTGATAACGATGATTTTTTATCATTTTCCCACGTTTATCAACGACATGTTTAGGTGGTTACAGTATGTTTTTACAGGGTGGGATTCCCAAGAGGAGGACGGTAATTTTCCCATGAAGTTACGCGAGATACAAGTTCCAATCATACCAATCTTCATTTGTAACAGTGTTTTATATTATTTCGGCCGCTTAGATCCGTTATCCATGATTTGTGCCGGTTCCGACAGAGCTGATACTTGCCAGGTATTTCCGGAATTCTGCCAGAGTTTCTCTACGTTGAAATAGAGAGACTAACAAGTGATTTTTGTAGCACAATTGAAGCAATTATCCATTTTCAGTGAGCTTCATTCACAAACTTGAGTATCTTTCAGGATGATTCAGGCGGTCCATTAATGTGCTATAATGGTGTAAGTCAAAGATGGGAAATACAGGGAGTGGCCAGTTGGGGTCACGGATGTGGTCGAGGCAGTATTCCCGGAGTTTATGCTAAAATTAGTGCTGTAACTGGCTGGGTGAATTTGCAAATAACATTGCTCAAACTGAATGATCATGATATTCTATAGTTATCATTCTGAAATTCCACTACACTTGGATGGGTATGCTTGATTAACAAAGAGCAATCCCATACTTGTCTATCATAGTATTCGATATATCAAAGATATTATTGATTTATTGATTGGAAAATATTATTCCCACATGACTTTTTCTTTCTTTCCAACGACAATATTCTAATCCTTTCACAAATTGATATTTTCTCAATGATTCTTCACATAATTGTGCATATTTCTTCGTATCATTTTGTTCGATTGGAAAAGAAAGAAATGTTTCATTTCAACTTCATGCATAATTAATGCATTCACATTTGAAAGAGTTAAATTTGCAAAAAAAATATTCACTTCTAATAACAATATAACACTAATAACAATATTGAGCTCAGAGGTTTGTTTGATGAAATCAAAGTTCAGTGTGTTTCAAAGATTCTTACAATATTGACTTGAAAAAAAAAAGTTGTTTACCTTAAGATTGTTTCTACAAAAAGTATTATCGCTGAGAACGGAGATTCTCCGGAATAGCTGTGATTTGAGTTTTACCGCAAAAAAAGCGGAAATTTCAATCCAATGTGAAAATAAGGGCATTACTGAAATGAAAAGACACCGTCATCACCACTGGAGACATGTTCCATGAGCAGGTACTACATAACTCTAAAATGGACGGACCCCTTTGTACTCATCGGTTCTATCCGGTAGAGGATAGCACGAAGACTTCACGATCCAATTACACAGCGCATGTTTGATGTATTGTGGGACGGTGGTTTCCTAAAGAAAAAAGCGCTAAAGTTATATCAAAGTTTTATTAAGGACATCAGGTCTTTCCGACGACGTACGTGGTAACCACTTGTGGCATTTTAGCGCTTGGCATTGATGTAGCACTAAAGTGCTTAATTGTACGGTTACATGTTATATTATTATTTGACTGCTCAGAATACTGTTTCCTTGATACTGAATAATTCAAAATATACGTCACTTCTGAACGTTTCTATCTCTCCTTAACAACGATTTACCGTCTTCCAATCACTTTTATCTTTTTGATCTAAATACACTCATGGTGATATCTTAATACACGTGTGGACAGGTACGTGATGTTAAGCTTGTTTCTAATTGACATTAAATAAGGTGGCCGATAATGTGTGAAGTGAAACTCATTAATTAGCGATCAATTTTTAGATGATTAATATGGTGGCATGGAGCAGTTAACAAGGAATAGTGTTATAAAGGAAGTTATCTCTACAAAAATGTAATGTCAAGCAAGTACTGGTTTTAAGGTAACATCAGTATTATTTACAAAGCGTTTTTTTATAAGTCTCAAGTTTTCATCTTTCTCCTGTTCTGTTCGATAAAACTGGTCAAGTCAATTTCTAAGCAATGTTTTTTAAAGCTTTTAAAAAAAAATTTTTTCAGTGTTTCCTGCAATTAAGTTTTATTCCATATTCGTATTCTCAGTTCCAAACAATTTCGAAAATTTCGTGCCGTTATTGGTCTACATTTTTGGTATTTCCTTAGAAAATGAAGAAAAAACAATGATCAATCTCTGATTTTTATTGGGCTTTGATATAGTATTGGTGAAGTCGAACATATTAAAAAAAAGTTTTAATGAACGAACATACTTTTTTAATGAAGGAACATGAATTCATTTATAATGGTAAATTCAAAATAGGGTACAAAAAGATGTCCGCTCAAGTTACAGTTTCTCCATCCTGAAAAACAGGAATCCATAATATTTTCTTTAGTGTCAACAGCCATCTAAAAATCATTCGTAATAATGAATTAATAAATTTTCAATTTACCGTGGTGAATCACTTTCGCAACTCATAATCTTAAAATTCATCATGGAAAAGGGTTAATATCAATGAAGCCATGAATTCTGGTTTCTTGAAAATTTTTAGCCTATTAGTCCTTCACTTGTATATTATGTTTGAATTTCTTGTTTGAAATTTTGTGCTATCAACAGTGGGAGCTAAAAATATTGCATGTCAAGAAGTTACGTCTCTTTGTTAAACTAGGTCTCTTCTCTTCATCTTATTCTTAAGCAATTACCGCCTTTTCTGTTCTCATAAAATTGATTATAAAGATCAGCACATTTTGTTCGAGCTTATACTTATGCAGGGAGAAAGAAAAATTCTTTTCATCTCATTGATTGATACATTGTTCTTGAATTGGAAATTTTTTTTAAAACATCAGTTCTACATTCATTAGTTGCATGGAAATCTCCTTTAGTTTTTTTAATAATTTAATTACTCTCTTAAAGAGTGATCAACCAGTTTGCTGGAGAATATTTGATTTGTAAATTTGTTTTTATTATTTTAGTTTTATTTGGGGGCTAAGAAACTTCTGGCAGAACCGCTCAAAAATATTTCTAAGAATCTGCTGGATATGCTTTTAGACTTCCGCTAATGATGATATTACCATTCATAATGTTGCAGATATTGTTCCGCATTTGACCTTTTTCTGATTAAAGGCACTGAGTGGTATAAAATTGAGAAAACTTTGAACTTGAATAAGCTAAATTAATTTGTTTGTCGCTATATTTCCGTAAATTAGTTTATCTCTTAATGCTTGTATTTTCTATCTTTCGCTAAATCAGCTTTATTTCAGTCACAGTTGTAGATTTTTTAGTGTCCGTTTTGATGTGTTCTTAATCAATTTCAACTGTAAATCAAAAGAAAGGCAGGATGTTTGAAGCATTATCTGAGTTGCTACTAGCGAGGATTGATGATTTAATCTACAGTGAATTGCTCATTACTTCTTTCTGCTTCTCCTTAATCATGCGATGGGTAATTGTTTTGTTCTTAACTGCAATGAATGGAATATGATATTTGGTTTGTTTTGTGTAACGTAAGGTAAAATTTCAAGCGTAAACCATAAATTTCACAAGAGATATTCTTAGCAAGTCCAGACTGAAGATAGTTTACAAAAAGAAAAGGAAAATATTTTAGGTGCGTTGGGGCATAGTTCGTGAAATTTGTGGCGGACTTATCGGTATTTCATTGATTTGCTACTACATTGGATGGAAACTACTGTATTCTCTCCTCATTGTTATTTTGAATGTCATTATATATTCGGTTGTGAAGAACCGGTAAAGCTTATATTTATCTTTTTTCTATACATTTTCCGAAGTTGGCATTTCAATTGAACTTGTAAAACATTCGCAATACTTATCGTGCCAATTTCGAGCTATGTGGTATATTCCAGGTATTTGCCATTGGTATCTTTTATCGTCACGTTTGTTTATTTGGGATTTCTTCGAGCTATACATCTAATCGGGTTTCCAGCTCTTGTATCCCATTCAAATGCTGTTCAGTTGATTATGACGTTAAGAGTATGTTTCATTGTAATTAAATGTACTTGAAAATATTCTTACTTGAAAGTTAGGTAATTTATTTTTCATCCAAAAGGTTGCACTGATAGAGAAGTAAAGAGCAAACATTTTCTAATGCTGGGTGTCTGGATGTGTGGACATGACACGTGGCTTGTGCTATTCTCATTCATTTAAATTATGGTTTTAATGCTTCCTATTGAAATCTTGGATGTGTGACCTCAACACAGTATTTATACCATAGTTTCTCTTTCTAGTTCCTTCCGCAAAATATTGAACGAGAACTGGAGTGAGTGACTTGAAAGATAATAAGAGGAAGGCTTTATTTCTTTCATATAGCTAAGAGTTTATGTTGCTATCTTTTTAACAATTAGAAATTGCAGCTTATTGGTCTAAGTTTTGAGATCTCTGACAGTAGAAGAAAAAACGAAACAAAATTTGATCCGAACACGACACGATTCATTGAAGAACCTTCATGGTGGCGAACATTTTTATATTCATATTATTTCCCAGGCCTTTTTACTGGTACGCTTATGTTTTTCACCCTTACCAACGCCATTTTCGCTATCATGAACTTTTTCTGTATTGTATTCGATTCGAAAATACGTTCATAAATTTTCTATACACGCCATCTTGCTAACGATCCATCCCATCCATTCTAATTTAATTAGCGTCAAGTTTTCATGTATTGGAAAAACTAATTTAATTTTGAAAATCGTAAATCATTAATTCAAATTTTTTGCTTTTATACAACGAATTTTTTAGGATTACATGGAAAGATTTATCAATGTAATAATTGTTCATTTTCCATATTTATGTGGGAGGCGTCGGTTTCAAATGATTTTTTTACACGACGGGCATTCACTTTAATTTGTTTCTCTCAAAAGCGATTGAATTAAGGTGGAGATTAAAATTTTTTATTTCACTTTTCACAAAGGTCCTTATTACACATATGGAATATATCGCGATGTTCTTGATAATGATTATATAATGGAAATATCCATATGGAAAGAAATTAAATGGCGTTGGTATAATTTCGCATGGTCATTACCTGTTTTTGTTTTGCTTGTTTATGTTTTCCCACTTGAGGTTTGTCGTATCGTATAATTCTTTTAAATACAAAGGAGAAATCTAGTTAGTGTTTAGATAGTGAAAGGATGTCCAAAATCATTCTTATTCAGTTGCAGTCATCCATTTCTAAGGAACTACAAAAGTATTTTAGTAAAACCGATCTGTACAAAATTTTGATATGTTTGTCAAAATCATTTTTACAGAGGATGCGCGAAGATGAATTTTTCGCCGAAACAGTTCTTTATCGAATATCAGTTAGTTTCGTAGTATTTTTATGGATGCGATGTCGTGTATACAGCGCATGGATGGTTGCAGAATCAATCTGTGTACTAAATGGAATTGGAATTTATCCGGAGGAAAGTTGTCCATCTGCTGGAAAAGGACCAAACAGAATCGATGTGTTAAAGTATTACTACTTGTTTATATCCAGTTTTAATTTATCGTTTTTTTATGACTTAATTGATTTAGCTTAACGATTTCTAATATGCGTAGAATGTTTTAATAGTATAGCAATATTGCCAGCATATGATAGGTTGAATTAACGACACTCCTCATAGCTGAAGTGATATGTATGATTGTTATAGAGAGCAAATGAGTAAAAAGGGAACAAATTATAATTCGGAAGCAGTAAGGAATTTGGATATTTGGTCGATTGAACTGAATGTTTCATTTCGAGGTGGTATGAGGGCTTGGAATCGCACTGTTCAATTCTGGCTCGCAAATTATGTGTATAAGCGTGTACCGCGGTCTTTGGGGTACCGTAAAGTCATTTATTTGTGGGAGTTTTTATTGATAAGATTTTGAGCAGGTAAAAAGATGAGTGATCAAAAACTAAACATTCAAATAAGCATTTTCTGATTCGTTTATTTCTTTGAAGTTTACAAAATTAATTCTGGTATTTCAGAGTGTTACTGACGATGTCAGTGAGTGCATTTTGGCATGGCATACATCCAGGCTATTTCCTATCATTCCTAACAGTCCCTCTGTGCACTCTGGCAGAAGATAGCATTGTATCCTTAGTACCGAAAGATCGTAATGGCAAATTTCCGCTTCACTTCACAATTTTGTAAGTGATTTGTAAACGGATTCTATTTACAATCAATAATTAATATTGATGAAATGAATTGAAGTTAAAGATATAATAGTAATTATTTTAGCTATCAGAATGAGTAATAATCTGAATTTTGTAAAATTTATCAATGTTCTAATATTTGTGACTTTATTTAGTTGGTATATTATACGACAACTAGGCTTTGCATTTATGGCATCTGGATTTTTGTTGCTGACGTGGTGCGATACGATTCGTTATTGGAATTCCGTATATTTCCATATACATTGGATCATGATAACAGTTATCGTATTCTCATGGTTTTGTAAATCAGTGATTTCAACAGGTTTGAATTTGAGACAGTTAGCATGAGATAATATTTTAGAAAGCTCGTATTGAGAAAATCAGTCAAGAAAGAAGTTTTACTTCTCTCAGAAAAGGTCAGTTATTGGTTGTCCAGGGCCGTTCGTTATTTCTATTGTTTACCAGCGTGAATGTGTGTACGGACTCATATCTATTTTTCTCTTAACTATTACTACTATAGAAGTATATTGCTATTGCTTTTTTTCTTTCCTGATTTGTTCTATCAGAATAGCTTCTCTTCTTGTATCGTATTTTAAAAATAATGAAGGTTATTGGTCGTTTAATTTTCACGTGAGTGTCGTGTCGCGTTCAACTTTCATCTAAGTCGAATCCACTGATTTAGTACTTCTGAAATTCTTAGCTGAATGGTTTTCATTTATTGATCTCTTTATTAATCAAGAAAGTAAGCTGTCTATATTTCAGCAAGTGCGGAATCATTAAAAAAATGTCAGGATGAAACCAGACGACATTGAGAATGCAAAGGTACTTTATTGGTCAAGATGTTGTGGGAATAAATTTTAAACATGAGAAAAATACAAAAGTATAACTGTCACGTTCGAGTAAAAAAGCTAAGGTTGATTGTTGAAGTAATCTTCAGAAAGAAGCTGGTGATTCGATGGTTAAAAAAGTGAATTGAATGCATCGCTCATTACGATATCACAAGAAAATTTTCGCGAGCGAACCGAACCGCATTCCAGAAGCAACTTTCTGGAAAATATATCACAGTGGATTTTCATTTCAGTCCTTGAATTTTAGGATCAAAAAAAACTACTTTCTTTCGAGCGTATTTTTTCATGCATGTTGTTTACGAGAGATTTGTAAGGAATGTTAACTTTACAATACTTCGGTCCGGTTTCTTCTAGACTGTTGTGAAAATTTTGTGAATCGAGCAGATCAAAATAGTGGGTGTTAAATTAGTGTCATACAAAGTAAGAGGTTTGTATATTTATATCACAATCAAGCATGCCATGAAATTATGCATATTTATACATTCCACTGTATGTTTAATATCCTTGTCATTCTCGGATTGCGAGTAAATAGTGAGAACTGAAAAAAAATTAGTTTTACTTTTTTTTGTTCGTAGAATTGTCGGTTGATTCAGAATATCAATGCATCTCACATCTCTTTTTATTTCAATTACGAATTTTATTTTTTATGAATTTTTATTTGTTATTTTGCTTAGATTTTTTGAAATCGTTTTTTAATTGTATTTTTTTTCCTGCATAACATTTTACTTTTCGGATAACATTTTTGAAGTTTGTTTTTTTATCTATAAAATCATAAAAGGTGATTAAATTGTGATCGGAAAACGAGAACAATTGAGAAAAAAAAAGAGGTATCCGTAAGGAAAAGGTCAAAGAAGAGTATGGAGCCCACTAATTAATTGGATAATGTTGGAACAGTCTAAGAGAAAAAAAATGATCAGAAGATAAAAGTGTTTAAGCAAAATCAATCCGCTTCAAATCAGAGGGGACGAAAATTTGTTTACGGTCAATATGGAAAAACTTTGTACTAAAGATGGCAGGACGAAAAAAACTAGAAAATGTGGAACAACAGATTTCGCAAAGGAAACGAAGCAGAACTTGATTGAACCGAAGGAGATGTCCGTGGGCCTTGGTTTGCTTTTACTGAATTATGAGAAAGCAGGATCACTTCAGCATTGTGGGAAACTAGAATAGTTCCAGTTCGGACTGTCCCGTCAAGAGGGCTACTTTAATTACTATGCGGTTAACTGTCTTCATAAGTATTTCATATTTCAGGCTACTCCAAAGCGCCAAAGCGAAGATTTTCAGCAAGTGCGAAAGAAGATTGTTTAGCGATTAATCCTATCGCGCAGAGAGTGATGGATGCCGCCGCTGGATCGAAGAAAATGCTTGGAGCACATGTCAGTGTTGCAGGTATTGTTTGCTTGGAATTTTGAGAAAAAAAATCGGAATGAAGTCGTACCGATCGATCGGTATTACATAAGCATTACAGGAATTTTGTTCAGAAGAATCTTCAGGATATATGTAAATCAAAAGCATCATTATGTTCCAGGTGGTTTAGAAAACGGTTTTTACAATGCCTTATCTATTGGATGTCGGTCTTTTGCTTTTTTTGTTCGGAATCAGCGTTCCTGGAATAGTCCACCTATGAAGGATGAAGTGGTACAAGTGTTTCGTGAAACCGCACAAGTATGTTTATTCGGCATGAGCAACCTTGCTAAGGTCACTGTCGAGATATTCTAAGTAAAAGGTTCTCCGTTTCGACATTTCTGTAGTTTCATTCTCATAATATTTTTTCTGTAGAAATTAAAATTTCCAATGGATCAAATTGTCGTACATGGTTCATATTTGATAAATGCTGGTAGTTGTGATATGCAATTATTGGATCGAGCTCGAGCATGTATGTTAGATGAATGCAGGCGATGTGAACAGCTTGGTATAATCTATTACAATATTCATCCTGGTAACATATATTTCACTTCATTTTTATTGTGCTGTCATATTCCAGGAAGTGCCACTAGGACAGTGGAAATCGAGGCACTGATCCTCTTATTCTGCGATCGGGTTGGTCGTTCGAGAGAGTTTTAGGATAAATACAGAAAATATAGAAAATTATTCTTTTGCAGGTTTCTCCGTGGTTTTCGGGCTGGGACAAAAAATTTCTGCAAATAATGATAATGCAGCGAAAAATCGTTTAGATGATTGACTACTTCTTACCACTTTGTTTCATGTTGTGGTTTATATCATGGCTGCCAATTGCTTTTTAGGGTCTACGGCAGGAAAATGTTCGCGTGAAGAATGCATCAAAACAGTTGCAGCTACTATCGATTATGTTATGGATAATACTGAATATATTACAATTTGTTAGATTTTGAAAATTTTTCGAAACTCTATTGTTTGAGGCGAAGTCCTGGCAGTCTTTTTAGTCTGATTGAACAATACAGGATTTTTTTCATTCAAACTGAATGTTTTTGAAGAAACAGTTGTATTTTTAATTCTTCTGTACTTTTTATGGAACAATACTTTTCTAGTGATTGAAACGATGGCTGGACAGGGAAATACTGTCGGTGGAAAATTCGAAGAACTACAACAAATAATTCATTTTGTAAAGAATAAAAAACGATTGGGAGTATGCCTTGATACTTGCCATATTTTCGCTGCGGGTCCGTTTTGTAATGCTTTTTTAATCGTAGTAATTTATAAGATAAGAGAAGCTCGGTTGTGTATTGATAGGTTTTGATAATATTTTACTAGCAATTCAAATATTTCAGTTTGGTTTGATTTAATTTCATAAGCTTATTTTTATCCGAACCCCCACCTCCGCTTTATGATATCTGTATACCGACGCATGGATGTGCCAGATACTCTTCATTTGTGTTTCTCTGTAAGCACGAGGTCAATCACAGATCATGAATGGGTTGGGTATTGAATTCGAGAGCTTGGCTATAAATGGCTGATAATTTGATACCACTGGATCAAGTTGTTGCTAGTTCTAAATCCTCATTTTAAAAAAAGTTTCACGGTTTTCTTTAAATTTTATGGAACAAACGTTTCTCATAAGATCTTTCATTATTGTCACCAGTCTTTCTTTACCAAATTCAGGGTACGACATACGATCTGAAGACCGGTATAGAGAGACATTCACCGAATTCGAGAATAAAATTGGCTTTGAGTATCTCCGTGCCTTTCATATCAATGACTCATTGGGTAAATTTATTCCATGAAATTTGGGATAACTATGAAATCTGAAAATTAGATCTTCGAATGTTAGAAAAATGAAGGCGGGATAGGTACCTAATCAGACATTCAATTCTGCTAGTTTGATTGATGAGGCAATAAATTTAGGTGATCTCGGTTCGAGATTGGACCGTCACGCAAATATAGGTGAAGGAAAGCTGAAGCTGACAGCCTTTCGTCATCTGATAGCCGATCCACGATTTGATGGTTTACCAATGGTATTGGAAACACCAGAAGGAGACTATGCCGAGGAGATGATCCGATTGTACAATTCGTTGAATAGCAAACCACTGAAAGAAGACAAGAAAGATATCAGATCATTTTTTTCTCCTGTATAGAGTTTTAGCTTATTTTTATTCAGTTCATGGTTAAAATTGAATCTTTTCAATAAAGATCTCATTTTGCTCTATTTGCCTGGATTTCCAGTTCATTCTAGATAAGTTCTCCATAGGCATTCTTAAAGCTTAACAGTTTAGTTCTCAAAAGTGAATACATCTAATTGCAGATCTTATGTGATCCTAGTCGTTGGATTCTTAGTGTAGGTCTTCAAAAACAACGTTTTTGTTATGAATAGAGAGCATTTGTATTTCCTCGAGCTCAAAAAGGATCACAGAATGTAAAGCTTTGATATATGTAAAGAGAAGTTTGCATTTAAAAATGCTCATAACAACCGGATATTATCTGCTCATAACAACCGGATTTATCAACTTATTCGGGTAGATACTATGTCAGCGTTGATGGCGAAACTTACTATATGGCCAAGAAGGCACTAAAAAATAATAAAATCGGACTTTTCTCCACTTAGTACTATTCCCTATCACTTAAAACAAAATTAGAGCATTTTGAATTAATTTCCAACAAGATGGGTTATTTTTCCTTTAGCTGAACTTCTATGAATCATTTCGGCTGATCAATCTGCATAAAATTACTGAAATTACCACTTTAAAAATAAAAAACTGAGTGTTCTAATTGTTATCAAAATTTTTGAATAGAAAAGTAAAGTTGAACTTTTATCGCTGTACGAGATCACATAGAATTATGTGTTTGTGGTAAATACTCTGCACCAACTGGAAAGGAATAGATTTCTCAGTTGATTTATTTGACATTTCTATTTGATTATTTTTCGGGAGGAAACTGAAGGAGAGAATGATTTATCAAATTTTAATACTTTCCTTATCCTGCAGAGGTTCCTACTTTTTAATATCACATAATCTCTTAAATTCGACTTTTCCATAAATGATACGAAGCTCAGGATTCCACTTGATATCCTTTCAGTCGGCAACATGTATCCCTTTTATGTTTATAATGTTCAGTATTCACATGCTATGACTATAAAGACTTGCCACTTCAAAACACTTTGGTTTTTTGAGAGATGTAAAAGAGGGAAACTTCAATTATGACGATGAAGAAGACAGCTATTTGTTTAATTTCACGATATATTTAAAACAAATGCTTTTTCCATGTTCCATACATCCATCATCCAGGACTGAAATAGGCCTGTTAACTGTAACTTTATTCATTCTTGGATTGCAGTTCTATTCGGTCGCAGTATAACTATTACCTTATCACTGTTCCCTCATTAGTCATCATTAGAGTAAAAATCGAATTTAAGAAATTATGTGATATTAAAAAGTAGGAAAGATAGCTCCGCAGGATAAGGGAAGTATTAAATTTTGATAACTCTTCCAATTTTCTTCCGAGAAATAAATGGAAATGTCAAATAAACTAAACTTATTAGTAATACAAAAGAGAGGGAGGGAGGGAGAGAAAGAGAGCGAGGAGATGCATATAGGAGATTATAGATATCCCGGATAGTCCGGAAAAATAAGGTAGAGAGATAGATGGATGGATGGAAAGAACTAGAAGTGCGGTTTCAAGATGGAAGATAGTACTTCCTTCTTGTTTAGTACGCTTTCATGTATAATGGATTTCTAATCTTTTAAGACTTCCACCAATCATTGTTAGTCCTTAAAAAAGAGCCAATATAATGGCACATTGGTTTGTTTGATAGTTCATTCTTTCCATAAAATTTCCTTTCCCGGATAGCAAGGGTATACGATTCCAGCTTATTCCTCTTTCCCTTTTGTCCTGAGAAAGTGTTGCCTCCCTCGGACAGCAATGTGCCATTATATATCAGGAATTTAAAATTCCCGCTTGTCTGATCAACATTTTAGATGGTTCAACAAAGAATGGGTGAGTAATAGATGTGATTCATATCTAAGTTTTGAAATCCGCTCTATCAAACTGTTCAATCACAAAAAATTCATACAGCTAATCTTAAGTTCAACAAACAATTGAATAGCCATAAACTTGCTAAGAAATTAGGACACGACAGTAGTTCTATTAATTTCAGCGATTGACCAAATAAAAGCTTTACGGTTAAATCGGGATGCGTTTTCTAGATGATGGTAGCTAGCTTGTCTGATTAACAAAGAACAGCTGACTTTTAGACGATTGATGAGTACATAATTCAGACCTTTTATCTGGATAAGAGTATCCGGACCCGCCTGGACGGAACCTTAGCACTCAACAGGATACACAATTCCTAATATCCACCTCTCCCGGTACGTCTAGTCCAACACCTTTGTAACGGACATTTTGTGTAGCATAATGTCCAATATTGGTCCCTGTTGAATTTTGCAATTTGCTCCTGTTGAATTTCGCTCTCAGCGATAGTACATGCTGGAGGAGCTCAAAGGGTGGAATGACGAAAGGTTCGGTGAAGCTTTCCCCCAATAGATGTCAGCTGTGGAGAACATGCATTCGGTAGAAGTCGTAGATGGTAGGAAAGCGTATCACGTGAGGGTTGGGAGCTATTCCGTTGTGGGAAGTTAGCGGATAGGTTGGAATAGCAATTTTTCTTAGCGTTTGTCCCACGTGGTTGTAGAGTCCGCTATTGTAGAGCGTCGTCTCCACGTCACAGTTCTGTGCTTCGTCCATAAGCCAGAAACCCTTGCTCAAGA